>JAOWBR010183003.1:0-10592 GCA_028571145.1 Dionaea muscipula | reverse complement strand
AGCACGGTGTTCAAAGTAGGTTCTCTTCCCGAAGTCATCTTCAGGATCACCTTTCCTTCACCATCAATGGTAGATGTGGTAGAGTTTCCTATGAACATCTTATCTCCGTCCATCATAGGTGTAAAGGTAGTGAATATTTTTCTGTCAGAGCAGACATGAGTCACCTGATGAGTGGATTTTGTATCCACCCACCATTTTCTTGGGTTGTCATTCCCACTTGGATCGTATTGTCATTACCCGTAATATTTAAGTTTTATCCATCGTTCGTTGATTCCATTTCTTGTTAGATTACCTGTATCTACACCGTTTAGTAATCAAAACAAGCAACAATTCATGAAAATTCGATATGGGAAATAAATTAAGTTTGATGATCAGTAACATGAATGGGTAAGATACCAAAATCAACAGTTGGCAGTAGCCCTGATCACGGTTCGGTTCTTAACTGGAATAGAAACCGTCGGTTCCCAGAATCGGAATTGGAACCTGATATAGGGGGAAATATCCCCTAGAAACACGTGGCCAAAGGGTCCGAGATTAGACCGTCCAGCCTGACCTGACTAGACCCGAGCCCTCACTCAAACCCGGTCAACCCCGACCAAACCCATCTCGGAAGATTCCCCATCTCTCCACGAGCACGTGGGTGCTGACGTTCGTCAATCGGAGCTCCGGATTACACAAACGGGCCTTCCGAAGTACCCGATGCAAAACCACTCAATGTGATTGCCCGGGCGCCTGCCCGGCGTCGCCTGCCCGTGTATTAGATATCGGTCATTTTAGGCACTTATTGACTTAAGCATCGGAGAGGTCTCCCCGGAGTCACACCCTGGGATACCCTCTGACGCTGTTTGCTCATCCCTCTCAGGTTCTCTCTTAGAGCGAATCAGAATCACCTCCGGATCACCATTCACTCCTCTCCCGAGCCGACCGGGTCCTCTCCGCCGACCGAAGTCGCCTCATCCCGATTGGATCGGGACTTTAATGATTGCCTCTGGAGGGTCCTAGATGCTAACCGCCCTCGGGATTTTTCTAGGCGTATCATTTAGCGCCGTCAATGCGAAACGAACGAAAAAGTCATGCCATGGTAATTCCAACCCATTCTAGGAACAACCTTCCTCGTTCTTGTGAGAAATCTCCCACTCCCGTCGATCACACAGACGACGTTGGAGATTCCTCTCGTCCACTGCCCCAAACACAAAATGACCCCGTCACTCGTGAAGAGTTCACACAGATGATGACTCAAATGATGATGAATCTTTTGGCAGAGATTCAGAGGAGATTGCCTCCGCAAGCACCTAAGCCTGCAGCTGCTGATAAGCAAACTCCTCCCGTCCATCCGGATCTTCCGCCGACAAGGGTGGACAATGGCCTATCCACTTCGATCGGATCTGCCCCTGCGCAGCACCAGACGAACGATCGACGACCTATCCATCTTGAGCATGGGCAGCCCAGCAGACATCCTCATCTGGGGTACTGGCAGACTACTCTCGTGGCTGATGCGGCAGATGAGGAAGAGACTCGATCGTCTACCGCCACGGAGCCCTTTATCAACCAGCGGGCGACGACGACGAATCGATCCCAGTCGGGACCATTCACCTAGGAAGTTCATGATGTGCCATTCTCAACGAATCTCAGACTTCCGTATTTTGAGCAGTATGATGGTTCCACTGATCTAGAGGATCATGTGAGCAACTTTGACATTAAGATGCAGCTGTTCAACATGGACGATGCCATCATGTGTCGTGTTTTCCCCGCCACATTCAAAGGAGCTGCCAGACAGTGGTACGACTCCTTGGCACCGTAGTCAATCTCATAATTCTCCCAGCTTAGGGAGGCCTTCGTGGGATAATTTTCCAGTTCATGCACCCTCTCTTAGGACGCTCCCAACCTGTTCAGCATCAGACAACGGCCCGATGAGCTGCTGAGAGATTTCATGGCCAGATTCAACAGAACGTACATCCAGATCCCAAGACTCAGCAACGAGCTGGCGACAACCTCCATCCTGACCGGATTGCGTTCTGGAATCTTTCTCGACGACCTCACTCTCAGACAGCCACGCAGTTTCGATGAACTGCTTCAGAGAGCACGCAGCTTCATGGCTCTGGAGGACCAGACTAGAGCCCGGATGACCTCTGACTCCAGACTTGAGTATCGTCGAGAGTCCAGGGAAGACGACAGTGACGGCTATCCCGAGAGACTCCACCGCAAAAGATCTCGGCGACATCGTCCAAGGTTCCACAAGATTGACCATCCGTGGGATGAGCTCACTCCTCAAGCACCACCTGCAGAGATGATCTTCATGGGTTTCGCTGACCTCAGGGAGTTCACCCATGAGCAGCGCCATTGGGAACTTGCCCAGTAAGAACATCGTTCAGGGACCTAACAGACCGACAATGGTAGAATATGGTGCATGCTTCATAAGGAGTGTAGACACAGCACAGAAGACTGCAAAGTGTTGAAGAGACAAGGGGACCAAATGACCAGAGACGGATCATCAGACCTTCACAGGCGTCCCCGTAAGGGCACCACCAAGTCATCCTCTTCAACTAGAAAGATCTTTAGCAGGCCCTCATCCCCAGCCAAGAGAAACCGTAGCAGAAGCCCTAACCCTGCATCTTGGCATGGGAGGCATTTTATCGTGCGTGGAAGGATTTCAGATCCGAGGAACCTAATCATAAACTGACACAGACAACCGTCCGCCTGATGAACAGTCACCAGAGGCTTCATTCTATAGCACTCAAAGGCGTCTTCCACCTCCAAGCCTCTGTCATGAAGGACTCACTAACTAGTCCCTCTTTTGTACTTTCTTTCTTTTTCTCTATTGCTTGTATGTGTTTGCTTGCATTTCTAATAAAATGTGGGGCTGACTTGAGCGTCGGAGGGGCCCCCATGATTGAAAACCTTGGGCCCCTGCTGACAAATTTGTTGCATAGCACAGGTCCCAGAATGTTCCAGGTTGCTCATTCCGCTTCTGACAAGTGTCAATCTTCCGACCCACACCCCAATTCAATTATTGGGCGAACTCGACAAGCAAACAAAGGGTACATCCGCATACATGCATAGGTCCACGGCCTCTAACCCTTTGCATTTCACCCTTCTTTTGACAAAAAATGAACACGAGAGCAACGACGAAGTGAGGATTTTTCCTAGTAGAGCAAAGAAAACTGGGTCCGTTCTTTTACACCGCCCTAGTCACCTCGTCGTAACGAGCACTGAGCAAGCCGGTCTCCATTAGAAAGGATGAATCCACCTCGCAGTGAATATAAGCCGTCTCTCGTCCGCATTTCTGTCTCAGTGGTCCTGTCTGGGTGACCTGAAGCCCCCGGGCCAGGTATGTCCGCGCCACTGATTTGGGTCCACTCTGTAGGGAAAAATCTTACCTCCGCCAAGTTCTTCCAACAGGCCCGTCCCGCAGTGAATATAAGCCGGCTCTCGTCTGCATTTTTATCTCAGTGGTGCTGTCTGGGTGACCTGGAGCCTCCGGGCCAGGTTTGTCCGCGCCACTGGGTCGGGTCTGCCCTACAAGAAAATGGCTTACTTGATTTTTCTTTCCAGTTGTATCTGCTTCTCTATCTTGTCTGTTGTCTTCCCTATGAACGCATGTCTACAGGACATCTCAGGCCACCGTTTGTGATCAACGGTCGAGCAACCACTCTCACCAGCTTCCGAGCCATTCTCTCCCCATGTAAGCCAGATCCGCCTGCCTTGGATGATCTCTATTCTCTTCCTATATAAGCCAGGTTCGCCCTGCCTTGGACGTTTTTTATTCCATGTAAGTTGGGTCTGCCCCGCCTTGATGATCTGTTGATGGGGGACGCCCATCCAGAATGCCTGTGGTCCGGGGTCGGTCCCTGCACAAAAGCTCATAAGCCGGGTCTGTCCCGCCGAGATGATTCTTCACCTGTGGTCTGTGGTCCTTCCCGCACAATTCCTATGATAGTTGGGTTGATCCCATTTGGATCGACAAAGTCGGGACCATTCCCGTCGACCGCTCGGCCGTTCACCACTTCTAGCTTGTTGGGTGTCAAGATTGACTTTTCCATCAAGAGAGCAACAACAACTATCGCCAACGCTCCACCATGACAATGAGCTCATCAGAGTGGAATCAAGGTGTTCATGTCGCACTCAACTTTCTCTGGCTCCACAGCCACCGTCTCCGGCTCCTTAGCAGTCATTACCGGCTCCTCAGCCGTCATCACCGGCTCCTCAGCCGTCATCTCTGGCTCTTAATGACGCGATTCTGACCGGCTCATGCATAATCGGGAGCGGTCCAGCTCGGGTTGCCTATGGTTCGTGTTCAAATGCTCAGGTTTGGCGAATTAGAGGAGGCCCTTGGCCTAGTTCGTCATACATTAGCTCATTCTTGGATGCTTGATGACGATTCTGAACGCGTGTTTTAAGTTAGTAGAGTCACCACGGAAGACGACGAACAAGTACGGAGCAAGAACGCTACTGAGGCTAGTTCGGACGTCCGTACGGGCGTCCGTGGGCATTGGTTCCTGTTTGCGATGAGTTCGGACGTCCGTTAGAGCGGGATGGTCTTTTTCGACCAAACACGGAATCCGTCTGCAACGCGTATGGACGTCCGTGAGGGCGGGTTGACTTTTCGACCGGACATGGAATTTATTATTTTTAAACCCTGTTTATGAATTATTTATGTTGATTTATTTCCTTTTTGAGTTCCCTTGTTTTGGTTGGCTATTTAATGCCCCTTATGAACCCTATTGTAATCAGACTACTTTGATATTGAGATTATTCTTCGGTGAGAGTGGATTCTCTTTCCAATTCCTTTGTGAACGAAGGATCTCAACGGAGCGAACCTCCGTCGAGATTCATTGACTTATCATTCGGCCTTCCGCATCCAAGTGTGGCGTCTATAATTCCTGAGTTCGATTCTTCATGGTTGTCGTCGGGGCTCAGACAAGTTACCGCGGTTCGTGTCACGATTGGGGTCATCGGGTAATGGATCCATCAGGTTCGAGCCGAAAGATCTTGGCGTCAAACGATTCCGGTTCGGGTTTCATCACAGGTCATCGGGGTTCAGGCAGGATCGTATCAGTTGGTATCAATGTCAATTCGGTATCGAACCTTTATCCCTTTCTATCTATCTTTTCTTATTTGTGTCGTTTGATTTCTTTTGTCGTGTCGTTTGAATTCATCTTGAATTTCCTTGTTGTGCCGTCATTGTCGCCGTCTTTATTTTGTTTCTTGATTTTCTATAGAGTCACAAAAATCAGATCTTAAATATAGGTTTTTGACCTAAATTCAACGTCAAAAAAAAATCGTGTGTTTGCCTTTTCGTTGCGTCGTCGTCAAAAAAAAGAAATTTTGGGTTCTTGAATCTCTCTTGAATTCCTATAAAAGAAGAAAAAAATTCCAGATCTAGTTTTCGTCGAGTCGTCCGGCGTAGAGTCTTTAAAATTTAAAAAAATAAAAAATAAAAAAAGACGGTTCACTAAGACCCTCGTCAAAAATTGAGGTTTGAGAATTGGGATTTGAGTGGTTATTTTATTTTATGGGATCTTGATTTGCTCGACAAAAAAAACGTGGGTCATTGATTATCTTAAGTGGATTTTTATTTTGTGAGATCTGTGAGCTTGGGAATTTTTGTGGACTCGGGATTTTGTTGTGATCTTTACGTTTGTTTTGGTTAAAAAGAAATCGATCATTGTGTTCTAGAATTGATTGGTGGGTGGTCACTGTGCATGAATTACAAAAGTGACGTGCTGCAAGTGCAAGCACAATTGAGATTGGTTAGCAAATTGGAACTTCAGTCAACTCGGCAAAAGAACAACTCAACATTTGGAGTTTTGAAAAAAAAAAAAAAAAAAGAGAAAAGGGGAGACGTGAGTTGTATTATTTTGGGTTGAGATATTTGGAGTGTGTTTTTTTCGTTTGGGATTGCAAAAGAAAAAGGTGGGTGTAAAAAGTCGCGGACCTTTAAAAAAAATTATTGAGACTTCTTAGACTTGACTTGGACTTTTGGTGTCTAGTCTTTCTTGTTAATTCCATTTATTGCGTGCTTTTGACATTCCTGTCCATATCAGTTGTTATCACATTGTTTAAAAATCCCTTTCTGCTATCTGTGTGTTCTTTGTTGTTGTCCACATCTATCGCGTCGTTTGATTTGTCCTTAATCTCGTTGAGAATTAATTTCGTTGAGTTTTTCGTTCCATAAGGACTGATCGAGAGAATCCTTGAGTGAAAAAAGGCAAGTGTGTGTGAGTTTAATAGAGGGTAAAAGTTGTTGAGTGCAAACACACTAGAGAAACACTTTTGTGAGGAAATTCATTCTTTTATACTTGTCTTACTTTTGTTAAAAAAAAATGGCAAATCAAGTGGTGAATGGGAATGGGGAAAACGAGATGGGGTCCTTTATGAATGAGATGAGGCGAATGATGCAAAATGTTAATAAGAGGTTGGATAGAATTAAAGTGAGATGAGATGAACAAACTCGGATTTCTGAAAGGAGAAGGAGAAATGAGAGAGTAGGGTTGAATGACTATCACGGGAAAAAAAATTAGAAAATTTATGTGGGTAGCTATAAGAACCATGAGTGTGGTGTAGAGACTTGTGAAGGTAGGATGAGAAAACAGGAAGGAGAGGAAGCCATGGAAGAGCGAGTAGTTGAGAAAAAGGTAGTTCAGTATGAGCAAGTATTTTATTCTAGGGGTTATGTTGGTGACAAGGTGCTTAGTATTAGTATTGACGGTGGAAGTTGTGCCAACATTGCTAGCTCGTTGATGGTGAAGAGATTAGAGCTACCTACATTGAATCATCCTAACCCATATGAGTTGCGAGGTTTGAGTGATTGTGGTGGGATGTGGGTGAGTCAACAAGTGAAAGTTTCGATTCGAATAGGAAGATATGAAGATGTGTTGCTATGTGACGTTGCCCCTATCCAGACGAGTCATTTGTTGTTAGGGCGTCCATGGCAGTTTGATCGGTGTGTATCTCATGATGATGTCACGAATAGATACTCCTTCACACATAATCGGAAGAAGTTTAATCTTGTTTCGTTTCATGTTCGTGCAGACCAATTAATTTTGAAAAGAGATTTTGAAAAAGAAAAATTGGAGAGAGAAAAAAAGATTGAAAAGGAGAGAATTAAAAAAGAAGAGTTGGAAAAAGAGGAACAAAGGAAAATTCAAAAAGAAAAAGAAGAGGCCGAGGCAAAATCGAGAGAAAACGCTTTAATTAGCTTGGTCGAAGAGGCAAAAACAGAGGGAAGTGAAAAGAAAAGAGAGTTGAGAGAAGAAAAAGTCGATGATGAGAGGACAGTTTTAATCGTTGATGTTGACAATCTTCATCCTGCTTTGTCTAGCTTTGTTGAATCTTCCTTGTAGGGATTTGATGATGTTCACTCGAAGGAAGAGGAGTTGCTTAATGGTGATGTTGATGGCCACAACTTGAACACGTGTGTAAGTACTATTGAGCTTACTTCTACCGTGGATGAGGTAAGGTCGTTAGGCATTAGTTGTCCAGTTAGAACCATGGTGAGTTGTCTTTCATTTACTTCTAGTTTGGATGACTTTCCTCTTGATTTGCATGACTTGTATTTGTTTTTGAGGGTTGATCTTAATGTTGACATCATGTCGAATTATGAGTTTAATTCGAAACCTGATTTATTTAGGTTGTCAATACATGATCCTTTTTGGTTACCTAGATCTGACTATGTTGTGCATGGTAGAAGCGATTGAAACTTTGCATTTAAAATGAAGTGTGAATTTTTAGATAGGTTGGTTAATCCGCATGGGCTTCCTGATTTTGCTAGCACATTCTTACAATCCGTGATATATGTTCCACATAATTTTATTGGAAAATTGGTGGTGGAGAAAATTAATGATCTGTTTGTGCGCCACAATGGGTTGAAACGGAACCTAAAGTCATTGAAAAATATCTTAAATGTGTTGGACTTCGTTGATGGACCAAGTTTATTTCTTTGTTTGCCAAGTCACGTATTACATGCATTTAATGAACAAATGCCGATTTATTTTGATGACTCGTTCACGCTATCTGAACATATGAGACTCTTGAGTACTGGGTTGGATGTGCTTGGACACGAGTATTATTCTGTTGACTTCTATGATCACTCGTTGTGTGCTGACATCTTTGTTTGTTCAAATTTGAGTGCCATTTACCACACATTGTTGGTAGAACATTCTTTTACTTTCAGCAGCACGCAGTCCCTTGCATGGGTTCGTTTGATTTTTGATCTCGGTGTTGAGTTATGGTTTTTCATGCAGCAGGAGTGCTTTCCGTCATCTCGGGAATCCTCATCTTTCGGGCAGCATAAGGAATTGGAAGGCAACGGGTCGAAGGACTTGATGGGGCAGCCAGATCAGGTTCTTACTCTATGTGGTAGGACACTTTTCGGTAAGAAAATTTTTAGTGACATTTTGGTAAGTCCTTGCCATTCTATGCTTGAGATAGTTCTTTCTCTTGATGAACGACATGATGTTTTTCGCTTGTTGCTAATTTTTTTGGATTATGTCGTATGTGTTTCTATTGTGACTCCTGCAATGAATTTTGATGTTGACTTGCCAACTATTAGCAGTGTGTTAGTTGAATGTATAACACCATCGTGGCAAGATATTTTCCGCTTTATTTTATTTTCACCATAGCATGTCGTGCTTGTTGTTACTATGATACCTATATCGAGTTCTCTCGCGGACTCACCTCTTGATCCACCGTGGTTTACTATGGGTTTGCCTGTGCGTGTTTTACATGATACCATTGCTTGGAGTAGTTTTGAGTTAGTTCCAGTTACGCCCATTGTTCTTGAGTCCGTGACCTTTGTGGGTGTTATTGAATTTCGTGGTGTCATTGTCATATTATCATTATCTTCTTCTGATGAGGTTTTGTTTGTTGTGAGCTCGTGGGTTTTCGACCTCGTGGGATTAAAAAAATTCGTAAACTATAATTGTTGGTTGTGGGATCTTTGTTGCACGGGAGCTTTCGTCCACTTCTTTATTGCGATTATTTTCCTTATCTGCTATTTATCACGTTTTATCCAGTACTGGAAATTCTTGGTTGTTTTCCAACGCTAGGGGTGGTTCTGCTATTGTGGTTAGGGGCCACGTTGTTTTCTGTTTATCAATGGGTATGCTCCTAGTTGTTGAGATTCGTTTGGTCTTAGACCCTGACGGACGTGGCGTGTGTGTGTGTGTGTGTGTGTTTATTTTAACTTTTTATTTTTGTCGTCTTTGCATTTGTTACCTTTACGGGTTATTTATCGTCTTTCTCCTTGTCGATTCCACGTTGTTTAATTATCGTGCGCTAGTTTTCTTTCGTGAGGTCGGTTGCATTTTAGTGTCGTGTTTGGAGTTACATTGTTTGCATACTTTATTTCTGTCTCCTGATTCGCGTTTGTGTTTTACAGGTGTTGTCCTGCATTTGAGGAAAAATGCTTTTCAAGCAGAGGAGGATGACGTGATTCTGGCCGGCTTATTCATGATCGGGAGCGGTCCAGCTCGGAGTGTTTTTGGTTCATGGGCAAGAGCTCGGGTTTGGTGGATTGATGACATGCTCGTGATGATTCATGATGCTCGGCTCGACTGTGGATGATGGGTGACATTCCCAGACGCGTGTTTCATGTTAGTAGAGTTACCACGGAAGGCGAGGAATGAGCTCGGAGTGAAACGGAGGAAAGCGCGCGCACGGAGCCTCCACCTGGCCGAAGCACTCACCACGGAAGGCGATGAACGAGCTCAGAGTGAAACGGAGGAAAGCACGCGCATGGAGCCTCCACCTGGCCAAAGCACGACCTAGGCCAAAGGGCCGTGCTTATTAGCACGAGTGTGCTTTTATTCGGATGATTTTCAACTGAGTTCAGTAGTAAACACGGCTGGAGATCTTGGCCATGCTTTTCAAGCACGGTCGTGCTTTGGGTTCAGCTGACAACATGTTTTTAGTCTAATAAGATCGGGTTTTTATGAAACACGCCCGTGTCGTGCATTATTTAGGCAGATATGATTTTTATTCCACTTGAGATTATTTCCTTTTATTCTCCTTTGTTTCGGTTGGCTATCTAAAGCCTCTTGTGAACCCTTTTGTAAGAAGACTTTCATGAATTAAGATTTCTTTTCGGTGAGAGTGGATTCTCTTTCCAATTCCTTTGTGAACGAAGGATCTCAACTAAGCGATTCTCCGTCAAGATTCATTGACTTATCAATCGGCCTACCGCATCCGAGTGTGGCATCTGTTATACCCTGGATTTAATGGACATTTTATATTATTTTATGCTCTTTATGATCGATATTTCATGTTGGAAAATTTTGAGTTTTCAGTGAATAGTGATTTCCGTGAATAGTGTTTACGTTTTTACGTAACCGTTTTACAACTTTTTGCATCGCATGTCGTACGATCATTTTGAGCATACCGGCATGATCGTGAAGATGATACGAGTGTTTTGAGTACCATATTGACGTGTTTGGATTTCCCGGATTTTTTGGGATTTGATGGGTCCCGTTTTGACGGTTTTTCGATATTTCGATTTTGGTATCGTTAGAACCGTGATTTAATTTTCTGATTTATGGTGGTGAGTTTGAGATGTTTCGGTTTAGTGTGCACGCGTGACTAGAGGATTAGAGGAT
>JAOWBR010182992.1:0-10592 GCA_028571145.1 Dionaea muscipula | reverse complement strand
ATCTAAAATAGAATAAATGGACTAATGTATAATTAAATACATTTCGAATTGCCATTAAATGATTTTCATAAAATATTTCCATTTATTCATAATAAATAATATTTTATTACATGTCTTTAGGATAAAATCCTAACAGTTGGGTTGCACTTAACGAGTGCCTCATGGACTGCAGCGACTGCCTCATGGCCTGCACGAGTGCCTTGGGCTACAAGCTATGCAGCGGGCTAAATGGGTGCATGGGCTCATGTGGTTAAAATACTTGGCACGTGGGCTTGCCAGAACGCATCATTTCGCACCATAGAAGACCTGAAAATTAACATGAATAATAATGAGTACAAAAACAAGTCTTTTATCATATATTAAACGCAACGACAATTATTAGCACCTACACTAATAACATGATTAAACCTAAGCTAAACATAAAATAAAAGCGCTAATAGAATAAATAATCGAGCGTAAATAAGTCATTTTCCATGACTTATTACACCCCTAACCTGAAGTTTGCTAGTCCCTAGCAAATTCTAACTAAGAAATGAAATCAACAAACATAAAACAACTAGGATAGTCTCCTATTTCGTAGGGAACACGATTGCACTTACCTCGTGCAATAAGCCTTTAAACCCCTTGGTCTCCCTAGTGGATGAGTGTAGTCTCGTGAGGGCTTACCAGTGAGATACCCACAAACAAGTCACAGCTCAAGTTCCATTATCAAATTATCCATGAGAATAGAACAATCTAAAAATAATTACACAAAAATCTACCCAAAAGTGTGTGTGTGTGTACACCAAGCTTATCCATCTTACAGCTAACCATGGTGCATTCGTCACAGGAAACAACCTAGAATGCAAGTATTGACTCCCTTTCTCACAGATTAACTAAGTTGTTTAAATGTGAACTCGATAACACTCAAAGGAGTCAATAGCAAGAATTATCACTCAATAGGAAAGGCTACCTAAGATAGTGATTTAGCACACGTTGCACAAATGATAGGGCACAATTAATAAGATCCTCAAGTCTTAGCACAAACCAACCAGGGTCAGAAAATTCAATGTTAGGGTAAAACATGGCTAAAGATTAGATATAGGATAAAAAGTAGGGAATGGATAGCATATGTGAAATGGGTGGAGCTCAAATAATCTTTCAAACATTAGGCAGAAACGTGCACCAAAACATCCATCTCATACGATTTTCAGCCCATCAACTCTTGTTGCCATAGTGAATTTTTCGACAACTTTTTCCTCGATTTTTCTTCATTTTTTCAAAACAACCCCAATTGAATTTTTGTGGGCTTTCTTCTTTTTTTTCGTGAGCAGTCCTTTGTTTTTTTTTTATTCTACTGCTCTTTTTTTTTTTTTCTTTTCAAACCCATCTTTTTCATTTTACTTCTTTTTTTTCAGCACATCCTCATCCTCATTCAAAATACTTCAGCATTCATACACATAATGGACAACAACTGAATTGGAAAAATTAATTTATGTCCAAAATCAAGAGGTAAGGAAAGCATGGCTAAGCAAAATAAAGGACATGTGTTTGGCACAAAGTGGGTACAAGTGATAATATGAGAATGAAGAAAAATTGGCATGAAGGCTCAAATTCACAAGAAAAATTGAATTTTATCATTCCCTGGGTAAATCAAACATTCTCACACTAACCTATCTCATAATCGCGCCCAATTCACGAATGCAACGCACGCCTCACACTGTTTTATAATTTTTGAGGCTCATTACTTTCCACTCAAAAGAAAAAGAAACTTGCATATCTAAGAAGTCCTCTTCGCCTATGTATCATCCCTCATCTTACCACTAAACTCAGTGAAGTGCATTAAATATTTTTCGGGCTTAATTCTAGCACAACTATCATAGGCATCCAAACTCAGCAAATAATAGATATAAGGAACAGAAGCATGCAAGACACATTTTTGAATTTTTGACATTTTTGAATTTTTTTTAATTTTTGTTTTAATTTTTTTTTTTTTCATAGAAGTCAAAAACATAATACGCAGCAGACAACTAAATGCTATCCTCCCCCCAACCTAAAATGGATAGTGTCCTTAATGTCTCATAATCAAATAATAATGAAAGTATTAGACAAAGTAAGAGGAAAAGAAGGGATAGATAGCATCTGATGAAGCCGCATGACAGACCGGACGTGACCTACAAAAGGTCAGCAAACACGAGAAACAGAAACAAAAGGAACAAAAAGAAACAAAATAAAATAAGAAAAGAAAAGAGTCCAACTATTTACATAAGTGGTGGCCGGCAAGAAACAACTATCCCGGATCGAATGATTGAAATTTAACTGCATCCTTTAGAAACACCTTCTTCTCTGTTTGTTATGGAAGCTGATAATCAAAATATTATAGTCTGCCACACAAAGGGAGAAGACTATGCGAAATGCTCACATCCCACCAACCAGAAGAATTATCAAAACAGCCAGACATTTTATTCAAATCAGAGCGAGCAAGAACAATGAAATCATCAACCACGTGCTCACAATCCACATTAAACACTTGCTATTTTGAAATATCTAAAATGTCAGTTATTGCGTCCAAATTCTTAAGAAACTTAAGAGCTTGGGGAAAAGGAGCGGGAAATGGACACACATCGTTCTCAATTTGTGAAGGCGTTGGAGGGTTTAATGCAGGTGGGTCATCCTCCATACTTTCTTTCTCACTCCTTGAAGTGGTCACGATACTTGGGTACTCAACCTCGCCCTTCCCCTCATTATGATTTGGGTCAGGTGGAGTTTAGACAGGGAGCTGCCCTTCCTCTATAATGCACAAAACAGAAGTGACCTTCTCCTCCAACCTAGCCATCCTTTCCTCGTGTTTTTCATTCTGTTCTAGTTGATGTTTCACGAAACCACTGATAGTGACTTCTAAAGGAGAACTAACAGGTGAGGCATGAGGAGGGAGATTGAACACGTTCTCATTCCTATAACGCAAACTAGGATGACTCCTAGAATTCGGGTTATAGAAATTAGAAGTGTTATCATTGTTTTGCCAGTTGTGATTGAAAAGATAAACTGGTTCTTCCGGTGCCTCAATAATAAGAGGAAGCGAATTGCAATCTTTGGTACAATGACCAATTTCACCACAGACTTTACAAACCATCCCTTAATTCATAGCATGTACACTACCCTTAGTTTCTAGGACCTGAACTTTATTCGTTAAAAGGGTAAGTTCAACATGTAAGTGGTCATCATCTTTTATCCGTAAACACATTACCACTAGATGTAGACGCATCACCCTTAGAACGGACAATGGATTCAGAAGGGCCGGGTCCTGTCCCCATGTTAGAATTTTTAGCAATTTCATCCAAGTAGTTCATAGCTTCTTTTGGTTCTTTATTCAAAAATCCGTCCCCACAGGACAATTGTAGAAACTGCTTATCTCTAGGTGTAAGTCCTTCGTAAAAATAACAAACAAGTCTCCAATCACCATAACCAAGGGGAGGACAAAAATTAAATAAATCTTTAAACCTTCCCCAGGCAGAAAATAATGACTCATTATCTTTTTCTACAAAACTAGAAATTTTCCTCTTAACTTGCTGAACCTTGTGTGGAGGAAAGAATTTCTCACAGAACTTCCTAGTCATGGCTCCTCAACGACCTATAGACCTAGGCTTCAGTGTGTTTAACCACCCCTTATCTTTGTCTTTCAGTGAAGAGGGAAAGAATTTTAGCCTAACAGTCTCTACATGATTTTGGGGGTAGAAACTATTGACTACTTTTTCAGAAGCTCTAACATGGATGTAAGGATTATCATTTTCAATTCCTTTAAAGTCCGGTAACATGCTAATGAATTCTTATTTATATTCAACGTGAGGTGCATTAGGGGGGAACAATATACAGGAAACATCAGACCCTTGAATAGGGTGCATAAAATCATATATTTTTCGTCTTTCTTCATTCTTATGGCTACTGACATTTTCATTGATATTGGCCATTATATGAGCAGAAGTAGGAATAGGTTGTACATGGTTAATTACGACAGTAGGTCATAATCGATCACGTTCAATAGATTCCCAAACGCTCATATGTACCAAAAATCACAATTACTTTCATATTGGAATTTCTTTTTTGAATTTTGTTCACAATTTTTTTTTTTTTTTGGAAATGAAGTAAAACAAGCAAACAAAAACAAAAACAAAATAAATAAAATAAAAATCTATACAATAGAGCGAATTTATCGGTGGATATTTACACGAGATGTACGTTTCCTTCTTCATTTTCCGCTCTCCCCGGCAACGGCGCCAAAAATTTGGTGTCGCCCAACTTATTATGCGGTACCTTGCAGTATAGATTTAAAGAGTTTAGGAATGTCGAACCCAAGGGAGATCTATTTTTAGCGTTGGAAGGATTAATAAATCTCAAATACAGGAAATTAAATTATTTTAGGGTTTTGGTTTTAACAGAAGATTAAATGAATTAAACGTATAAAATTAAATGGTGTTCAAATCAGGTCGACTTCAGATTAGGTTGTATCCCTAATGACACTGTCGGTAGAGTTTTCATGCAGGGAATGAATTTCAATTAGGTTCTATTATTTTAGCAAGGTGCCAATTACCTAGTGCTTCTAGGATGGTCAAGATGAGGTCTTCGGGCACACATGACCTTGGTTCCAGGTTAAAGCAAGTAAGCAACATAGGCAAACAGGAGAACCTAATTAACTAAATTCAATCCAACAAGCAGGAGAATAATTTGATCCATTCAACCTATGGAGTCAATCAATCCCTACCAAGTGTCGGTTGTCAATCGAGCAATTGAACGACGGGAAAAGAAAACAAATATAATGAATCTGGAAACCACAGACATCAATCTCATAATCAAAACCTACGACAGATTCGATCAAGGGGATTTTACAAACAAAAATCAGGAATCAAAACCTAAATCAAACCAAGAGTAACGAACCAAGAGATGTAGGTTTGCTCATCGCGAATGGATTGTCTCCCTCCACTCTCCTCGTCGATCATCGACATCAACTGCGTGAATCTCGAGCTACGGGCTGCATTCGCCGATCATATACGCTGATTGCTCGTGGATCTTCAAGGGTTGGACATGAATCATGATCTCCGATGGTCGGCCTTCTCTTCCGTGGTCGTCAATCACCCAAGAATCTCGCTCCTTTGCTTCTATTGAACGAGGGTTTTGGAAGGAAGGAAGGTGTTGTGAAGTTTTACTGCTCGCGTTTTTAAAAATGCAATTCAAACCCTATCACGGGCATGATGATGGCTTCACGATCGTGGCTCGATTTTGCTCTTCACAGTCGTGGCTAAACCTTCACGGCCACGACCAATTTGGCCAGGTTGTACGCTGTGCTGAACTGCTCCACTGCACGCTGGGCTTCTGCTGGGCCCATTACCATTCGGTTAAAATAAGAAGCATGTTTGGATCCAAGAAGATGAACGACTAGTAGCATATTGTCATGCATTTCAACGAGTGCGTCATGGCCTCATGTTGGGCTGTACTTAACGACTGCCTCATGGACTGCAGCGACTGCCTCATGGCCTGCACGAGTGCCTTAGGCTGCAAGCTGTGCTGCGGGCTTCATGGGTGTATGGGCTCATCATGTGGTTAAAATACTTGGCATGTGGGCTAGCCAGAATGCATTATTTCGCACCATAAAAGACCTGAAAATTAACATGAACAATAATGAGTAAAAAAACAAGTCTTTTCTCATATATTAAACGCAACAGCAATTATTAGCACCTACACTAAAAACATGATTGAACCTAAGCTAAACATAAAATAAAAGCGCTAATGGACTAAATAATCGAGCGTAAATAAGTCATTTTCCATGACTTTTCACGAAGCAAAGTAGGGTTAGAGCCGATGAGAAGCATATCATCAACATAAAGAAGCAATATAATAGTGCCCTCTGCGGAATGCAGAATAAAGAGTGAGGGGTCCGCGAAGCTGCAAAAAAAATCATGATGTATAAGGAAGGAGCTGAAACGATCAAACCTTGCACGCGAAGCCTGCTTAAGACCATAGATAGCGCGATTCAACTTGCACGCATGATGAGGATATCGAGGATCAATCACACCAGGTGGTTGAGTCATGTAGATATCTTTAGTAATATACCCATGGAGAAAAACATTTTTAACATCTAGTTGATGGATTTCCCGATGTTGAGAGAAGGCAAGATTGATGATTAAGCGGATGGTACTGGGCTTGATGACTAGTGAGAATGTTTCAGGATAATCTATGTCATCGACTTGATGAAAACCTTTGGCAACCAGGCGAGCTTGCAATGTGGATTTATTGGCCCACATTATTCCAGGATGTTTTCAAATTTTGCAAAGTTTGCTTGTCCTGTCAAAAGTTGGGTAGGATCACGAAAAGAGACATGATGCCAATGTCCCCCATTTTTGAAGTTGAGATTTTTGACTGTTGGGGCATTGACTTTATGGGTCCTTTCCCTCCTTCTCAAGGCCACCTTTATATTTTGCTGGCAGTTGATTATGTTTCTCGGTGGGTCGAGGCTATACCCTGTCATCTAAATGACAACAAGACAGTGCTGAAATTTTTAAAAGAGAATATTTTCTCTCGATTCGGCATGCCAAAGGCGATTGTAAGCGATAATAGATCTCACTTTTGCATTCGGCCTTTTGCAAACCTATTAAAGAAATACGGGGTGGTGTATAGATTGTCTACACCTTATCACCCCCAGACATGTGGTCAAGTCGAGCTTTCTAATAGAGTGATCAAGCAGTTAATTAAAAAGACGGTTGGTCCCTCTCGTAAAGACTGGTCCTTACGGCTGGTTGATGCGCTTTGGGTCTATTGAACTGGTTTTAAAGGCCCTCTCGGCATGTCTCCCTACAGAGTTGTTTACAGTAAGCCTTGCCACCTGCTGGTCGAACTAGAGCACCGCGCATACTGGGCTATTAAGGACCTAAATCTGGATTTAGATCGTGTGAGAGAGATTAGAAAACTCGACATAAGTGAACTTGAGGAGTTGAGGAATGACGCATACATGAGTACACGAAACTATAAGGTGCGGATGAAGTTGTTTCATGAGCGACAAATTCGACAAAAAACTTTTGAAGTTGGTCAAACTGTTCTCTTATACAACTCTCAACTACACACTTTTCCTGGTAAGCTGCGGAGTCGTTGGGTTGGACCTTATGTGGTTTGTGACCATGGAGCGGTTGTTATTAAGGTTACTCGTGATGGTCGTGTGCTAAAAGTAAATGGTCAGCGCATGAAATCTTTTTCAGGCGGTGTCCTATCGTTAGTAGAAGAGACCACTAATATGATTGCTCCACCGCCTGTAGTGGAAGAGGAGGACTCTTAGCATCTTGCCTACTACTGCTGTTGTATATATGTTCTGTTTTATTTTTCTGTTCTGCTTTATTTCTGTTTGTTGTGTCTGCTGACCTTTTGTAGGTCAAGTCAAGTCAGTCATGCGACTTTCATCAGGTGCTTTTTTTCCTTATTTTTATTCTCCCTTTGTCATATGCTTTATTGCTATCTATTTTTGTGACACTAAGGACACTGTCCAATTCAGGTTGGGAGGGTAGCACTTAATTGTTGGTCGTGCGTCAGTCAGTTTTTGTTTTACATTTCAAAAAAAAGGGAAAAAATTGAAAAATGTTAAAACCAAACCAAAAAAAAAGTCTATTGCATGCTCCCGGTTCTGTATATTTTTTGTCTGCTGAGTTTGGATGCCTGTAATAGTTGTGCTAGAATTAACCCTCAAAATTTTCATGCACCTAACCGAGCTTAGTGGTAAGATGGAGAGTGGTACATGAGTGAAGGAGACTTCTTTGAAGTAAGTTCACATTTTCTTTTGAGTGGAAAGGTGTGTGCCATGCATATAAATAGAAAACAGTGTGAGGCATTGCATTTGTGAAACGGGCAAAATTATGGGACTGGCCAGTGAGAATGGTTGATTTACCCAGGGAATGACGAATTTTAATATTTTTGTGAATTTGAGCCTTCATGACGATTTTTCTTCCATATCATACTATCGCTATTACCTACTTTGTGCCAAACACAGACATTTCTTTTGCTTAGCCATGATTTGCTTTCCTCATTGACTTGGTGCAATATTTCTGTCTCTTATTTTATGAATGCCCAAGTGTGTGCAGAAAATGAAAAAAAATTATTTTGAATGAGGTTGTGGATGAAAAAAAAAAAGCAAACTGAAAAAAAGAAAAATGATGGGTTTGAAAAAAAAACAAGAGCAGCAGTTGAATAAGAAAAAAATAAAAAAAGATTGCTCAAAAGAATAAAACCCATGAAAAATTCAAGTGGGAGTTGTTGGAAAAAAAATGAAAAAATGGAGGAAATGTTGTTGAAAAATTCACAGTGGCAAAGGAGTTTGAGCTTAACATAAATTGTGTGAGATGGATGGTTTTGTGCACCTTTCTGTCATATGTTTGAATAATTGTTCAATCTGTCCTTTCCCTACTTCTTATCCAATATCTACCCTTTAGCCATGAATTACCCTTGCATTAAATTTTCTGACCCTGTGTGGTTTGGGGTAAGACTTGTGAAACTTAATAGTTTTGTCTTATCATAATTGCAACATGTGTTGATTACTGTATTAGGAAACTTTTTCCTTTGAGCGTTAATTTTTGCATTGACTTCCTTGAGTGTTTTCAAGTTCACATTTATATAAATTGCTTGACCTGTGAGGAAGGAAGTCAAAATTCTTGCATTCTAGATTGTTTCCTATGACCCATGTATGATCGGTTTGCGACTAGATGGTTTATGCTCGGTGCACACACACATTTTTGGGTTGATTTTATGCATAATTATTAGTAGGTTATTCAATTCTCGTTGATAATTTGATATTAGAGTTATGAGCTACGATTTGTTTATGTTTGTCAGTTTTATTTCCTTATTGAGTTGTGTTTGTGGGTATCACACTGGTAAACCCTCACGAGACTATACTCGTCCACTAGGGACACCTAGGGGTATAAAGGCTTGTTGTACAAGCTATGTGCAATCGTGTTCCCTACGAAAGTGGTGTTTATCTAATTGGTTTATTTCTTTTCTTCGTTTGTATTTACTAGGGACTAACAAACTTTAGGTTGGGGGGTGTGATAAGTCATGAAATATGACTTATTTACGTCCATTTAATTAGTCCTTTAGCATCTTCATAATGCGTTTAGCTTAGTTTTAATCATGTTTTTAATTTATCTGTTAATAATTCTCATTGCGTTAATTATTTACTAAAAGACCTGTTTTTATACTTATATTGTTCATGATTATTTTTCGGGTCTTTTCTGGAATTAAACGGAGTGTTTTGAATAGCCCGAACACTAACGAAATCGACGCATACGGACGAGGAAACAACGTGCAGCACAGTTGGCCTCATCACGTCCGTGATGCATAGCCAACACACCCGTGATGCATAGGTTCAGTTAACCAGCAACGCAGCATACCACACCCGTGAAGCTGGATTACACCCGTGATGTTCACAGCACACCACGCTCGTGAATAAAACATCACGCCCATGATGTTCAGCACGTCATGACGGTAATGGAGACGTTACGGCCGTAACGATGCTCAAGGCTTGTTTTAAAAACAGCAGCAACAACAGATTGCGGTACTCTTTCCTTCAACTTCCAGCGCTCGTGAGAGTGACAGCAGGCGGCTCTGGAGTTCGACAACCAAGGAGAAGAGGCCGGCCAAGGAGGGATCAAGATCCACGTCCATAATCTCGAAGATCGATGGGTGAACCGTCGTAGAAGATCAGTGGGCTCTTCCGTTGCGATCGATTTTCACGCAGCCGACAAACTTGATATCCGAAGACGGTGGTAGTGACAGCCACCGACGACACTTGATTCTTCCATTCATAGGTTCGTTCCTAGTTCTAGATCTAGGTTTTAGTTTCGTTATTTTAGGTTTGGAATTGTTCTCGTGATCGAATCTGCTATAAAAGGGTTTATGAGATCTGCAAATTTTTCCATTGATTTGTATGAACTTTGATCTACGTTTATTCATTGATTGACAACCTAGATTGAATTGAATCTGTGTGCTTGATTATTTGACTGTCCACTTGCATGATTTGATTAGTTATGGTTCCATTAAATCTTGTTGTCTACTTCACTATTCTGGAAAATAGATTCAAAACCTGCCTGAAAAGCACTTTGACTCTCCCGGATCTGTCGAATGACTAGCAACTCGACTAAAAGTGAAACCCGACTAGTTAATTAATTCACTGCAAGCAACCCCTTTTAGCAGTGTCACGTGAACTGAATCTAACGGAACCTAATTTGAACACACTTTTATTTTATCCAATTTAATTATGTCATTTATTTTTCCTGTAACAAATAAAAACCTAAAATTATTTATTTTTCTGCATTCGAGATATACAATTTCTTCCAACGCTAGAAAAGGCTTTCCTCCTAATGTAGCATAATAATGACTAGGGCGGCGACCCTCCTTCTGTTGTGCTGAGGCGACAGACGTGGAAGGCGTCAGGGCGATGGCATTGTGTGATGGCGCCAGTTGAACATTCTGAACAAACCATGATGATTCTTTTGAACCTTGGCCAACCATTTGTCTTCTTACATCCTATGGATCATCCCCATGCCTTCACTTTGATTGATGGAGTCCTAGTTTGGAAGATAAGT
>JAOWBR010182981.1:0-10593 GCA_028571145.1 Dionaea muscipula | reverse complement strand
TTAGTGGTTGGCTCGAAGGCAATTTGCGAAATGGAAATAATTATAGTAAATATGATCTTCATCACTCTATCTGTTTATAACAAATCCAACAAAAAAACATCCTGATGACGGTTGAAAATTCCGTTGTCACTTTGTGCGTCACAGTGACATTAATACCCATCCTGTCACACAAAACTTGTACGTCACGTCAGCTGGAGCTAAGAGTTTGCAGGTTGCTCTGCCTGAGATCTGCACGGGAAGAAGTTTGTCAGAGAGGTCTTGAGGTTGTCCTCGAGGTGCCCCTTCCGATGCTTAAGTCAGTTAACTTGTAAAGCTGGAGACCTGGAAGATAGAAAATTTCAGAGATATATGAGAATACCTGAAAATCTGGATTCAGAAACCAAAGGGGTGAGGGGTATTTATAGAAAATCCTAGGATTTATGAAAAGTCCAAAATATCTCCAGGTCACCACGTGTCGACTTCTTAGCGGAGCCACGTGTCGCGCTCTGAGTAGAGTGATGTGTCAATTTCTTAGTCATGACACGTGTTGCTCATCCAGTGGAGCCATGTGTCGACTTTTGAGTGGAGCCACGTGTCGAACATCCAATTTGTAAATCGGGCATCTATTCTTCCCTATCGAGCAACGATTTTCAGACAGTCAAGCTGTGGGACCTACATGCGGGGTCCACCTTTGGCCGTTGGGGCCACCCGCGAGCCGCAGACTTAGTCATGTGGGACTCACGTACGGGACCCACCCTTGGACGTGGGGTCACACGCGGGACCCACCTCGGGCTGTAGGCCCACCTGCGGTCTACGATCTGCGGCCTGTGGGACCCACTTGGGGGTTTCATCTTGGGCTGTGGGGCCCACCTGTGAGCCTTTTTTCTTTTTTCGACCCCTTTTGGCTGTTTGTCTTTTTTGGGTCACTTGGGCAATCTGGATCTTCTGAGTCTTTTGGTATATAATGAGTTTGTCATACCTGAAGAAGCATGAGTATAAAAATAGGGTATTTTTCACCTGTTATCACATACATTCTTTGAAATGCTAACAGACTGCCTTTTTTGTCTTTGAAATAGGAATGAGTGCTGAGTAGAGATCCTCAAATGGTTAGGTTATAAAGATCTCATTACTTGCTGAGTTATTTTCCATGGGTCGAAGATATCTGGTGTGTTGGAATACGGTTTGGTTGTCTGATATCTGGTTAATTGCTAGTTACGATGACTGTGAGGGAAAAATTCTACTTACTGACCATCAGATGCACCTTGGAACCCCGAATAAGCGACCCATTGTTGGGCCAAAAGCATGTGGTCAACGATGCTCTTAGTGTGATCATTTTTTTAGGATTCTTTTTCTCTGCCTGCAAAATGATGGTTTTGTAATTTTTTCTAGTTATATGTTGACGTTTATTACTACCTGTTTGTACATGAACTCCCACTAATGAAATTATACCTAAAGTTGGTGAGGTTTTACGCCATGCTGCATGCCTGGATGACAGTGCGCTCATTGTGTTGCCTTGTTTGACATTTGCTCATAATCGCCAATATTTAGTTCATAATTGGAAATTCAGGTCATATTGCTGGAAACATCACATTCATTAGAAAGTTGAGATCTCATAAGGGTATCACTTTCGAGGAAGGAAAGTTAACTCACAGCTGATACAGTCTGACTAGCTGATGTGAGATTGTAGAGCTTAATCCTCGACTTGAAAAAGAAAGTATCATCTATGCAAGGTATTCCTGGAAAGTTAACTCACAGCTGATACAGTCTGACTAGCTGATGTGAGATTGTAGAACTTTATCCTCGACTTGAAAAATAAAGTATCTTGTATGCAAAGTAGTTTGTAGAAAGCCTAAAACGTCCACATCCATCCAAACATGGGCAGAGGGCAATGATTTTTTTCAAGCAGAACTGCCTGCCTTCTTTAGCTACTTTTGGTAAGGTTCCCCCCCCCCCCCAGCTTCCAAGCTGGAACAACGAGTTGTTGGATGGCTCATACATTACCTCTCTAATTTATGTATGTGTTCTTTGCAGGAATTCAAGGTCTCCTGTTTCTGACCATTCTGCTTCTCCACATCGGTAGTTGTTCTTGGGAACTTATCTTTCTTTGTACTTTTTTCCCAGCTGTCCTTTGCAATTTCAATTTTCTGTTTCCCTTGCAGCGGTGCTGCTTCAAGATCCATTGGCAAGACAGCCTCCAAGTCTAGAAGTTTTTCGAAGTATGTTTCTACATACCTGTGTTCATTCGTGGTAGAAAGTTTATTTTTTTAGTCACTATGGGGTGTGGAAATTGTTCCTTGCAATTCGACTCATTTTAGGATGTAAAATAACTTTATCTGCCTATTTTCCAGAGAAGGTAACAAATCAAATAGTGTTTCTCTATCTCCTCAGTTGAGAGAGCACTCATCATCTGAAAGGATGCTACAATCTCCACGACGATCTGGTATTTCTCCGAGAAGAAGTTCTCATCGAGAATCCTCGTCACCTCGGAGATTTCTTTCTAGAAGGCGATCTGTATCAACACCACATAATAGATCACAATCCCCTTCACGGCGTGGAGTACGATCTTCTGCACGACATGTATCACCATCACCCCGGAGCAGATCGCCTACTCTTGGCCGCCGTAGAAGGTCACGCTCACTTGTGCGTTGGCGATCGCCTTCTCCCTCAAAACGTCGGTCACGCTCCCCAAGGAGACGTTGGTCGCGCTCCCCTAGGAGGCGTTGGTCGCGCTCCCCTAGGAGACGTTGGTCACGCTCCCCTAGGAGACGTTGGTCACGCTCTCCAAGGAGACTTCGATCACCATCACCTGCATGGAGACAAAGACGAAGGTCTCCATCTTCTCCTCGGTATAGGCACAGGTTTCCAACTCCAGTGAGGCGCAGGGCTGCATCTCCTGCTAGGCGCCGGTCTCCATCTCCTGCAAGGCGCAGATCTCCAGCTCCTGCAAGACGTCGGTCTCCATCCTCTTCAAAGTCTCCTTCCCCTTCGAGACAAGGGTACCTTTCTCCTGAGAGGCGCAGCTATCTATCACCTGGATTGCGCAGATCCCCATTTCATGCTCGACGCAGGTCACCATCTCCTGCTAAGAGCAGGCCACAATCTCTTGCCGAGCGTGGATCCGCATCTCCTCTGCAACATGGGCATGTATCAGCTGTACGGCACAGATCTCCATCCCCTGCAGACGACAGTTCTCATTCGCCAGTTCGACATAAACACAAATCTCCAGTTAGACGAAGGTCTCCTGCTCAGAACCGCAAGAGATCACCAAGTCCTTTGCAAAGCCAATCTCCTTCACCCTGTGATTGGAGTTCTCCATCCTCTGCCAGGCATAAGTCATCTTCGCCAGTCCGAAGCAAATCACCTGCACTGCAGAAATCAGCTGTTAAATCTTCTAATGGAAGAGACAGGTATCACATTTGCATCTGCAATGATTTTTTTTTTAAAGTTTCATCATTCATCCCTGCCATTGTGTAAATCATAAATGTTTTGTTGTCATAATGTATTATTCTATAGGTTACTGTTATACTGTTACAAAGGTTAGAGTTAGTATAGTTTTGTGATTTTTCTTTCCCTTGTTGTCCTTTGGCTTTTTTATTGTGTATTTATCATTGGGATTATATCTTCGATGGTACAGGAATTCCAGAAGAATGTCTCCTATTCCTAATAATTCTCTGAAAGAGAAAATAGTGCTCAGAGAGAATGCCTCAGGGATGCTGCCACCACTCCAGAGTGAGCAAACTTACAGGGCTAAATTGGGCATGAAAGTAGCATCTGTTTCACCGTCACCTGATGGCTCCCCTGCTTATGCAAAATCTCCTCCTTGCATTGGCAGTAAGAGTCCAAGAAAGGACAGGAGGTATCACTTTATTCTATTATTGACACTTAGTGGTCTTCTGAGCAAATGACTATCATCAATGCCTAATTGCCTGTTTATGTATTTTTATATTTTGCATTATTTCTCCCCCCTTTTGAGCAGCTCACATGAGAGTCCCATCAAAGGTGACAAAAGCACGACTCCACCTAGGAGTAGAATTCCTGTTCTCAAATCAATAGAGCTCAAGGCTCAATATGAGAGCCGGGGGACAACTGAAGTCAAACATGTCAGGTTGGCTTTTGTTTATTTCTGTTTGTTGATGGTAGGAACTATGGATTTGTTGGTGGTTGTTTGACTAGACTGAATCCTTTGAGACCGCCCAACTACAGGGAGAGGTCATCCCCCATGAATGTCATTCTGTCTGGGCCCAAGCGAAGTTCTCCTGAAAGGTCAGGCAGAGGGGCCTATGATAAAGAGAGAAGGTGCTCTCGTGCCTATGTCACACTTCTCTTGATTAGTTGACGTTTATTTATCCCTGATTTTCATTTTCCGTTCCTGACAGTGATAATACCTCCTTCGTGGCTATTGCTGCTCCATCAAAATCACAACACAAGGGTTCAGCATCAGTTGAAAGACCCAAAAGGCTACCTATCGGAGATGAGTCAAAGGCTAATAGGAAGAGAAATTCTCATTCAAAAGACGATGAGGGCAGGATCTTGATTGAGAAGCCTATGAATTCACTAAAGTCAAATGAAAAGGATCAAGCATACTTACCTAGTGTTGATTTATCCGGATCTGAGGGAAGTGATAAACAGAGAGCTGGAAGTCATAAGCAGAGAGCTGAAGTGGTTGAGAAGAGGAAGCATAAGCGATCACGTCGAAAAGACATTTCATCTGATGATTCGAGTTCTGATTCTGACTTAGAGGAAAGGAAGGAAGCTAAAAGAAGGAAAAAGGAAGAAAAGAGATTGCGAAAGGAGGAGAGACGTCGACGTCGTGAAGAGCGTCGGCGCCGTAGAGAGGAAAAGCGTGCAAATAAGCAGAAGAGGAAGTCAAAGGAAAGTGAATCTCCTCTGTCTGACATTGAGAAAAACGGTAATGATACAGATGCCTCTCATGATGGACGTGTTGGCAGGAGCAAATACGACTCTAGTGACAAAGAAGAGACTGAATATGAGAAGAAGAGGCTTGAGATTGAGTTGCGGGAAAAGGCCCTTCAATCACTTAGAGCAAAAAAGGGCATCAGTCGCTAAATTACTGTGGTTTTGTTGTTCTCATTGTTTTTGGTTTCCTTGTCTCAGTTTTATTATGCCTATGTGGATGTTATAACTTCCGCTAATTCTATGTTTTTGTTTCTAGCGTGCTTGCAAACTGCTGCAATGATGTGTTTGATTGATCTTTAATGTAGTCTTTTACTGTTGGCAGCTTAAATGGATAATTGAGGATTTCCTGAGATTTTCTCTTGACTGCAGTGTGCAGAATTGCTTCTTTCTGTACTGGTAATGACTGTTCTCATTTGCTGGGGATTTGATGCTGTCCTTTATGTCGTTTCTGTTTAAATGATTCCCAGTATTTGAAATATAATTGATATGAGAACTTGCTTCTATTACAATGATCATCTGGTCTGCATAACTGTGTTCTTGGGGTGGCGATCATCTACCTCTGGTTGCTTTTGGTTGACAGCTAGTAAAACCTAAAGGTATTGCTCGCTTGATTATGAGTTTGATACTAAATCAGTTCTCTGCTTAATTGGTAGATGAGAATATTTCTGCCAGATGTGGTTGAGCAGAACCTGTGGGGATCTACCTTTTGAGCCTAAGTCAGGTGAACTACTCTCAATCTTCTACCTAGGATCTTCGAGAGATCTCTATGCTGGTGTCTGTGCACTGCAATATTGTAGAATGCTGTTTGCATCTTTCTTACCTATTTGGTTGACTTTTGTATGGCAGTTTTAGATGTGTTATCCTTCGTGGTGCTGTAGGCTTTGGATCACTCACATATGTTGGCTCAGCTGTAGCCTGCAAGTGATAATGGGTGGGTGCCCTCTTATACGTATATATAGCAAGCATGGTTATCACTGTCTGTGCTTTTATTTTTCAGCAATTGTAGGTTGCCAACAGCCGGTGCGTGATTGACAACTTACTTTGAAGCTATAATTAGTGGCTTGGGTGATATATTTGATGTTTTAAAGTATCATATTCTATTACCTCCGGCTCCTTTTCTCGACACATTCAGAAGTAGGCTGACGTCAATTATCCCAATCAAACGAGATAGGAGTCATGAGCCTGCATTTACTCATTTGTTTTCTCTCTCTCTCTCTCTCCCCCTTCGATGATAATTGATCCATTTCATTGAAACTCCTTGAAGTAGACGAATACAATGGAGTAAGTATACATTTGTTCTCATTGTCGGAGTTAAGCTTGTAAATCTGTTCCTTGAACTTCACCAGTCTCTGGTTTCTGTATCCAGGACCAGGACCAGGACCAGGACCAGTGAAATTGCTAACCCTTGATATGGTTCACCGATGGTATTTTGTTAGCCTGAAACTTCTATTCTTGACCACATGGCACCAGGATAAATCTGTTACATAGTTTTCATTAACGTGGCAGAGATGCACTTTGTGCAATAGTTTTAAATGTCATGTCAATGGCTTTGCTTTCTAGAACTTGCTTGTCAAATGTGAGGAAGATTATTATTGATTTCATCTCCTCCACCTTTCTGCTGCACTTTGTACATTAGTTTTAAATGTCATGCCAACTGCTTTACTTTCTAGAATTTCTTGTCAATTGTGAGGAGGATTATTATTGATTTCATCTCCTCCACCTTTTTTCCCAACCCATTTTCTTCTTCTTCTTCTTTCCCTGCACCAGTGCCACCTCCTCCACCCCTCCTCTCCCATTCTCCAGTTCCCCTTCTCAATTCTGACCCCAATCCACTCCTTTTCCATATCTTCTCCCTCTCCCTGTTTCGGCTCCTTGTTTTTATTATTTAACCTTTTTTCTTCTGATGTGGTTTCTGTTTTTTTTTTTTTTTTTTGGATTGTTGTTGGTGGTGGGTGAGCGAGCGAGCGGGCGTGGGCGCTTGGAAGAGCGGGGGAAAGGGCGGCCTTGGTTTATGTTGGAGATCTGAACTATTGGCATTTTTATTTTTATTTTTGGTGGTTTTGGCAACTTGTATTGAAACTATTTTCAGGATTGAAGAGGGTGAGCCTTGAGAGTAAGGGTTAGTCCAGTGAAAAGCAATCCACTCCCCTGACCATTAGGTCTTCAAGATAGGGAACAATCTTTGCAGAAATGTAGCTTTATGGCTGTTTATGCATGCCATCCTTACCCAGCTTTCGCACTAGGAAAACAGTATCTTTTTTTATACTATGATTTTGCAGTTTTTTTATTTCTGTAGAGAAGTTAAATGTTTTTGGATGAGTTTGAATTGATCTTCTTGATTAGCCTACGTTGGATTCTGGATTTGTGGTGGGAAACCATATTCGAGGCTTTAGGCTTAATCAGAATCCAGGTTTGGTTGCAGCTATATAATTGTTACTTCATAGATTGCGATATTCATAGGCCTAAAATGTCATTGGGGATTGACTGCACCCAATTGACACTGATGGTAGTGACTGGATAAGTTGGTCCGTCAGTCCCAGGAATCCTTGTATTCGAGGTGGTAAGGTAAAGCAGGATTTGGCTGTTCTTCATGTTAAAATGCTTGAAAGGCTCGTATTAGGCTTTGTTTTTGTGCTTCTTTGTTGTTGATGCGACTGGTTACAAGTGCCCCCATCTTCTCCTTGCCCTCAAATAATGATAATGTCAAGCCTGGGAGGAGTTCTACTCCATGCGTCACTTCACCATTAAATGGTGTTAATGTTATTTTGCAGCCAGCCAGTGAGCTTCCTGAAACAATTTTATGGCACGAAAACCTGCCCCATCGTGGGTCTATGAAAATGGCACAAGCAAGAAAGCGATTTCTTTTATATCAAAAGAGCATTTCTTAACCTCAATCCACAACATTGCGACGGAATCTTCATTTTTGAATCGAGATAATTTTATTTTTAGGAATTAATGTTTGGTTTTTTATTCAATTTAGGGATTATGGTTTATTTTTTTTTTAATTGAGGAACAAACGTTTGAATCCTTTATTAAATTAGTGAGTGTTTATTAATATAGAGATTGAATTTTATTTATTTTTAATTGAGGATAATTTCTTATTTGGTAAAAAATTTAAACGTTTGTTCCTCAATTTTAAAAAAATAAATCATAGTCCTTAAATTAAAAAAAATATAAATATTAATTCTTAAAAATAAAGTTATCTTTTTTTGAATCCAATAACGAGGCGTGAATTTGTGTAGAAAATAATGCGTTCTCTTTCTTAATCCGCGTTTGAACTTGACTGCCTATAAATTTCCTGAAAAATATCATGTTGACAAAATTAGCCTTGAAGCCAATAATAATACAACCGGAAATCATCGATCTTTGTGTGGCTCACTTTCTCCCTCACCCACTCTTCTCTCCCATCCACATGGCACCTCCACAGCATGCCTATCCTCAATCCTCAGCTTTGAGATTTGACACTTCGCCGGCAAATCTGAAACTGAGGGATTGTGGAAAAGTCAAAAAAGAAAGAAACAAGAAGGAAATTTTCCCATGGCGCCGGCAACTCTAACCTCCCCAACTCTAACCTCCCCTTCGTTCCTCCTACCTACTCCGCCACATTCCAGGTCGAGTCCGAACCACCGTCGGCTTACCGTCTCCGCCAAACGGCTCGGACCTGGCACCGGACCTTTCCCTTCTTTTTTTCAGCCACGCAAATCAGCCGACGCCGGAGATTCGTCGCCGGAGGAAATCAGAGACGGTGTCGGCGCTGCTCCGTCTTCTAACCCACTCGGTCTCTTGTTCAATCTAGGAAAGTTGCCCGAGGCTAGGGCTTTGGTCCCGGTTGTAGGAATCTCGCCGGCTAAGTTGTCGTCCAGGAGGAAGGATCCGGATACGGTGTTCGTCGCCGGTGCTACTGGCGTGGTGGGGATTCGACTTGTGCGGTCGCTGCTCCGTCAAGGGTTTAAGGTGAGGGCTGGTGTCCCCGATCTCGATGCTGCCCAAGAACTCGCTCGGTTTGCCTCTGCCTATAAGGTCCGTCTGTTTCTCATTTTCCTCTCCGTGTAATTGTAGATAATTTTGTTGCCATTCTTGTGAGTGCAAATTGTTGAATATGCACTGCGCAATTTACATTCATAGCATTTGAAATCATCTTTTTGTATGGATACAATTCTAAAGTGAGATGTTTCTACTATGTTGCATGTGCGGTCGTCCACTAAAAATTATCTAATCGGTGGTCAGGTTCGAATATGAAGCAAGATTTCACTTTCTTTCTTCTTGGGCTCCGCCTTCCTTGGTTCCCTTGAGTCGTCATAGTATAGAAACTTGAGAGAAACATATTGTAAGGCACAAACAGTTTAGTCATTCTTCTTTCTAGCAAAGCTGCTTTCAGAGAGTTATGACATTTTGACAGCTTTTATTATGTGGTCTTTGTTTCTGTGATTTTGCCGTTATGGAAATGTCGAGGAGAATTCTACCATGTGATTAATCGAGTGTGTTACTGCAGATTATATCGAGTGATGAATCAAGGCTCCTTAATGCTGTTGAATCCACATTTGAGGATGCGGAATCAATAGCCAAAGCTATTGGAAATGCCAGCAAAGTCGTGGTTACTATTGGCCCCTCTGAAGATGGGCCAGATGATGAGGTAACGACATTGGACGCATTACAAGTTGTGGAAGCAGCTCAATTGGCCGGCGCATCACATGTGTCGATCATATATGACGATTCAACTCCAACCGGGTTTGGTTATAATAAGGTCTTTGATGGGATCTCATCCTTTTTCAACAACCTCTTCTCGAAACGTCAGCCTGTTTCCGTGTCAGATTTTCTGCAGAAAGTCGTCGAAACCAATGTCCGATATACTTTCATTAGAACGAGGTTGAGTGATGACGCTGTTCCTGAGAGCTCGTATAATCTTGTTGTGGCAGCTGAGGGAAGCACTGGTTCAAACGACTACAAAGTAATGTAATGTATGCGATTTCATTTGGTCCCTCTTACATTTTTTTGTGTAACTACTCGAGTTTTTCTAGATGAGTGACCGAGTGTTCATTTCTTTTTCTGAAACATTCAGGTTTCCCTGTCACAGATGGCATCACTTGTTGCCGATCTTTTCTCTAATACTGAAGTAGCAGAAAATAAGGTACACTTCTTTTCATTGCTTTCACTTGTTTGAACAGTGAACACATTTTTCCTTCCTTGTGTTTTGTGTTTGCATATTATGGACACAGCAGCATTATGGTGGTGTCGGCTATACGAAATTGTTTGTTTGGCCATCTCACATCTGCACCGCACTACATGTCTAGACATTATTTGATGCCATTCATAGGCAAGTATATGTTTGGTTTGGCCTTCCTAAATTTCTAGTCTTAAGGGCTGGTGGCTTTTTGTGCAGGAGGTGGCGACCCTGTGACTTAACTGGTAGCTAACCTCAGAGATACTTGCACAGTGCATATATATATATATATATATATAGTCCCCTTCAAATACGGATATCCTTTATTCAATAGTAAAGTGGATTTTTTTAGGCCATTGGATTTACAAATCAAAGGCCAGGATTCAATCTCAGATGAACAATGCACTGTCTCTCTATTCACCCACTACCAACAGTACTCAATCTCAGTCTTTGATCTCTCAAATCCAATGGTCCACAAAAGTCCACTCTTACTATTCCAAAGAGGGCATCCTTATTTGAAACTAATTATATATATA
>JAOWBR010182970.1:0-10593 GCA_028571145.1 Dionaea muscipula | reverse complement strand
TTGGTCAAACAGATCATCATTCCTCGGCAGTAGATATCTGTTCTTCACAGTGACCTTATTGATCTCCCGATAATCAATGCACAGGCGCATCGACCCATCTTTCTTCCTCACGAACAGAACCGGTGCCCCCTATGGAGACACACTGGGCTGAATGAAACCCTTCTCTAACAGCTCTTGCAACTGAGTGTGCAGCTCCTTCAGCTCAGCTAGTGCCATCCTGTAGGGTGCTTTTGATATAGGCCTAGTGTCAGCCACTAAATCGATCACAAACTCAACCTCCCTATCAGGTGGAACACCAGGAAGATCCTCTAGAAAGACGTAAGGGAACTCACACACAATAGGGATGTCCTCCAGCTTCTGCTAGGATCGGTCAGACTCGACCACATAAGCTAAAAATTCATCACATCCCTTCCTCAACATCTTCTGGGCCTGAAGACAAGACAGCAAATAAGCAGGAAAAACTTTCTTGTTGCCCTCAAAGACCAACTCAGACACGTCAGGTAACGCAAAGATGACCCTCTTGCCACGGCAATCAAGTTTAGCATCATGCTGTGCCAACCAATCCATCCCCAAAATCACATCGAAACCGATGACATCAAACGCAACCAGATCAGCAGAAAAGACTCTACCACAAATCAATACATCATAGCCCAGACACACATGATGCAACTCAACAGATGACCCAACAGAAGTGCTAACGAACATGTCCACATGCAGCTTGCTCAAAGGAACAGGAAGTGAACTCAAGAACGTGGGTGATGCAAAGGAGTGAGTGTCATCCGAATCAAATAGAATGCGTGCAGGAACTGAACAAACACGAAGAGTACCTTGCACGACTGATGGAGATGTCTCTGCCTCCACCGATGTGAGAGTGAAGACTCTCCCAGGGATCAAAGGACGCTCAGCTCCTGATGCTGCTCCCTTGCACTTCTGACTGACTGATGCTGGTCCTGACTATGCCGGTCTCTACACTGACCCAACTTCTGAGGCTACCTGCTGCTGTTGACCCTTCCCCGAACCCTGCTGGTAGGAGGAAGTCTGTCTTAGGAAGCTCTGCGAACTAGATCTGCTCTGCTGCTTCCCACCACTCGTGCACATGAGAGAAATGTGGCCCTGCCCGCCACAGGTGTGACCGTTAAGCGGTCTCCCATCATAAGTCACTCCTCTAGAATGGCGCTTCTGGCACCTTTTGCAAAACCATCGAAGGAACCGAGAAGCGTCTTCAGATGTACCGGACTGTGAATTGCCAGACGGATGAAACTTCTTCTTCTTCTTCTGTCCATGACTGCTGATGCCCCCAGACTGGGGCTGGCTCTGTGCCGGCTCGTCTCTAGACCTCTTCAGGGCAGATCCCCTAGCAGTCACCAAAGCATCCTCCATACGAGCTGCAAGGTCAACCATCTCATCCAATGTGGTGCACCTACAAGCACGCACGTGGACGACAAGCTCCGGGTCCATGCCCCTCTCGAAATGGAAAATTTTTTCTTCATCTGTCTCTAATAGCTCTGGTGCAAAACGTGCCAACTCTGAAAACTTGGCCTCATACTCGGGGATCCTCATCGTCCCGTGCCTCAGTGTCAGCAACTCTATCTTCTTTTGAGCTCTGATGTACCCAGTGTAATACTTCCGCTCAAACTCCGCAACAAGCTCCTCCCAAGTCGGCTCCTCACCACGAGCCTCATAGCTGCGCAGCACTCCACGCCACCTAAACTTGGCAGCGTCTGTAGAATGTCCGGTGCACATGCAATCTTCTTGTAGAATGTCCTCCATCCTCATTAGCCAATTACTGTCTGCTATGGCATCCGACGCACTAGTAAACTGGGGTGGTCTGGCCCCTAAGAATCGGTCAAACGATCTCCCCTGAGCCTCTTCAGGTGGAATCATAACTGGCGCAACTCTCGGCACAGGTGGTGGTGGCATCGATCTCGCCACCATAGGCTGTCCCTACATCTGACAGAACTACTGAAACTACTGAAAGCGCTCCCACTCCCCAGCTGGGAGATTCTGGAATTCGGAAAATCTCGCATACACATCCGGCGCCAACCGAACGTTAGCAGTCCTTTCATGCTAATCATCCACTGGGTCAGGGATACCCTCAGTCTGAGTCTCTCGGATGACAGGACCGGCCGCCCCGGGTGGTAGCCTGGTCCTCCTCGCCTGAGAATTTGACGAGGCAGCCTGATGATCAAAGCCACTTCTCAACGGCATCGTTCTGTCCAAGCACAGACTAAGGCTATAATCAACCGAATGCTAAAAGAAAAGAAAACTCAGGCGCGCATCAGATCGGCAAGGACAAAACTGGCGTTGAAGTCAACCTCCTCTTCAGCTCGAGGAAATTCTGCTCACACTTGTCTGTTCAGACGAACTTCACATCTTTCTTAGTGAGATTAGTCAATGGGAGAGCTATAGTGGAGAAGCCCTCCATGAACCTCCGATAGTAACCTGCCATGTCAAGGAAACTACGGACCTCGCGAACAGTAGTAGGCCGCGCCCACTTCTCAACTGCCTCAATCTTCTTCATGTCAACTGAAACACCACCCTTGCTGATCATATGTCCCAAGAAGGCAACACTGCTCAACCAGAACTCACACTTCTTAAACTTCGCATACAACTGCTTCTCTCTCAAAATCTACAATATTATCTTCAAGTGCTCCATGTGCTGAGCTTCACTCCTTAAGTAAATGAGGATATCATCGATGAAAACCACCACAAAGTGGTCTAAATAGGGTTTGAACACCCTAAGCATCATGTCCATGAAGACTTTTCGGGGCATTCGTGAGACCAAAGGGGCATAACAAGGAGCTCGTATCAACCACACTGGGTCCTGAAAGCAGTTATTGCCATGTCCCTCTTCTTTTACCTGCAGCTATGCATGCAACTCCTTCAGCTCCGCTGGAGCCATTTGGTGCGGAGTCTTTGAAATTGGCCTAGTGTCAGGCACTAAATCGATGGCAAACTCAACCTCCCTATCCGGTGTGCACACCGGGAAGGTCCTCAGGAAAAACGTCCGGAAACTCCTTCACAATAGGAAGGTCCCCGAGTATCTGCTCTTCCTTTTGAGTCTCCACAAAATAGGCTAGAAAGCTTGTGCAACCCTTTCTCACCCTCAAAACTCAACTCAGACTCATCTGGCAATGCAAAGATCACCCTCTTACCGCGACAGTCTAGTGTGGAAATGTGCCTAGCTAACCAGTCCATGTCTAAGATCGCATCAAATCCGCTCACGTCTAGAGCAACTAAATTAGCAGGGAAGACTCGACCAAAAACAACGACCTGACATGCACGTGAAACAAAATACAACTTAACCAAAGACCATCTGGCAATGCAAGGGTCACTTCTCGCTTCGACAATCTAGCTCGGCCTCATGCCTTACTAGTCAATCTGTTCCCTCAAATGACGTCGAACCCAACCACATCTTGAAACAACTAAATCACTTGGTGGGGCTCGCCCACAGACTGTCACCGTACAAGCACAACGCACATGGTGCCACTCAACCAAAATGCAGAAGAAACTCATCAATTTGTTCAGATGCTACGCACTCCTCATCATCTATCTCTCCAATCAAGAGCCAATCCCCCCATCCGGCGTAGCATATTTGGCTACACCCAAGAGCAAGCTAATCGCACCACAACAAGGCATTCCGCACATAGACCTGTCAACACTGAAATCTCGACCATTCACGAGAAAGAACTAACAATCCACATAACCCATGGAAAGACACAAATCTCCTACAAATCCTCTAGCGATTCTGCATCTCACGACCATGCTTCAACCGGCAGATAGTGGCAGATGACTCAACAGGAGAGGCAAGTCACCTGCGAAATCACCAACCAAAACCTGCAACCATGTGCTTCCTGCTGACTTCAACAAGCGGACTTTGCCCCGCCCGTCACCTCGCTTGTCTACATCTGTAGACAGCGCTACTCAAGAAATATTCCACCAAAAGTCATCCAAGGCTTCCATCCCTCACCCAACCAAAATAAAACATCAAAACATGACTATCATGCGTACCCTCGCCCTCAAACAAGCCTAGCAAGACTAACACTGAAGACTACACTAACGTGACACGGAACATGCTACTCTAAATTAAATCATCGAGACGACAACCAGACGTGCACCAAGGGTGCTCCAAAACACGCTAACTAAAATTAACAAGTACTACAGTCAAAGTACCTCGATATCTATGGTACGAAGACTCACCATCCTATGGTGCAACAGATCCACTCAAAGAGACTGTCCGACCTGGGTCTATTGAATCCACTCCCTCAAGAAGCCTTATCATCTCCTACTGGACGTCTGGTGGTGCGCTGATTAGAAACTGCTGAAACCTCTGAAACAACTCCCATTCTGCTAGTGAGATACTCTGGAATAGTTGAAACTGCTCGTACTCCTCCGGTGAAGGTCTCCATGTGAAAATCCTGGTCACCCGATCATAGGTAGGCTCTATGAGAACAACCTCGTGCCGATACGTATCTCTAGGCCTGGGTCCCTTGTCCTGAACTCTGCGGATCTTTTTCACCATGTATAACAAATCACAGAACATAAAAGAAAAACAACTAAAATGGAAACCTAAACATCAAGAAGGACGTACCTCTAACGGATGCCGAGAGATGGGCCTCTTTCTAACAAACCTAAAATCAAAACACATATCCATTTAAGACACAACAGATTTAGTCTAATTCCCGAAAGAAATTAAACTAAACCCTTCTCTGATACCACAAATGTCACATCCGACCCCGGGTGGATCGGCGTACGACCCGTGGACCCCTACCACGACTCGCACAAGCCTAACTCCAAACGGTCCAAACAATAACCAGAGTCTACCATGCAACAGGGGTCTAAACCTGGACCAAAATCAAGAGAACAGTCTACTATCAAACATCAGAGTGAAACTAAGGCAAAGCCAAAAGGTCTCATGACCAACCAAATCCAAATGGTAAACTGAATCTCTAAACATCAAACATGCGGAAATGAAACTAACATCTCAGTCAAGTCTACTGAAGGAAATACTAAAACATAACAGATCAATTGGGGGTGTACATAGGGTTAAATGAATATCAAGTCATGCTATAAAGAACAAACAATAGCAGGGTTCCATGAGGGTGTGGGAGTGGTCTATGTCTAACGTAAGATATCAGCTCTAGCACCTCAACCCATGGTGCGGAGGTACTAGAAAAACAACAGGAGGGGACCACCCACCACTGGTATCGGCTGCTGCTCATGGAACTATAGGAAGAAACTCATGATAGCAAAAGTTGCAACAACAGGAGATACAACAAATTCTAGCTATCATGCAACCACAGGACTAACAAGTCAAATGTACTGGAGGACACATGATATGAGAAATAAAATAACAGCATAAGTAGGGAACAAGTCTAATACAACACTCATATCATGAATCCTCAATCAAGTATGCGTCTCGTGTTACCACACACAAACTCCCAAGAACCAGTACGTCTTACCACGTATATGAATAACCTCACGGTAGCACCTGTAGTCTACCACATATAAATACTAAGTTAGCACTTAAGTCTACCACAAACTCCATCAGTGGCACCCGCAGTCCACCACTAAATGAAATAACTAAGGTAGCATCAAGTGTACCAAAATGCCAGCTCGTGCGCGAAACATGGGATATCCCGCCTGTCCATGGGTGTAAACTAGTATGGCGACCAGAATAGCCCCCCATGGCAGACTCTGTCCAGGCCGTCGACAAGACCTAAGGAGGTTGCGACACGTGGTAACCCGTGTGGCCGAAGTCAACCTCCGAAGTAGACATATCCCTCGGGCTTGTATAAATCATAACTCCTCATCCACCTCATCACTACTCACGTGATACCTCTAATCCACTCTTAAGAAAAGAATAAAGAAGGCCCATAGAACAACTATAACTATCATGGATAACCATCATGATAAAACAAAAGAGAACAGGCCAACTATAAAGTGTAACATAACTCATCAAGCATGCACAAGAGTGGACAATGATCAACCAAAGTAATAATAATGCAGAGCATGTACTGCATGGAAGAGGTATTACGAAAAGGTCTATGAAGAACGGTATGCACAAAATGACGTGGAGGATAGGTAAGGATTGTGTACACCCCTCACCTGAAGTCCTCTAAAGCAAATCACGAACTAGTCCAAGTCACCACACTCCGAAAACCATCACGTCACCACCTACGTGAACAACCAATGTAGAAAAACTCACTAAAGAGATCTCGTGCATAAAAAGCATATATGCAAAACAAGACATTAATATGTCTAATGATGTCCTAGAATGCCCCACTAAACATCTCGAAGCAAAAGGAATCGAAACTAAAAACAGAGAGACCGTCAAATTCCAAAAACAGAGAGACCCTCAAATTCCCGGTCGACCGGGAATCAAATTTGGTCGTCCAGATTTCTTGAATTTTACAAAATCTGATTTCTACAAATGTGAAACCGTTTTTCCAACAACCCAAAATCCACAACAACAATCCAAACGAAACCAAACCAATACACTCAAGTAAAATGCATCAAGATACACCTATTCATGCCCCTAATCAAGTCCCAAACCAACCACATGCAAATCCAACCGATCGATAAAATCGAATCAATTCAAGGGTGAAAAACCTTACCCCGAATCCAAGAAAACGATATCCACGCTCCACAAGCTATCCAAACACGTTCTAAACCCATCCTCTGATCAATCAAACACATGAAATCGAGGGGAGAATCATCCGGTTAGAAATCGTCCTCTGCACAAAACCAATCGAAGGAAAAAGAGGTAAAAGGGGAAAAATGAATCTAAGAATCCTTACCTGGACAATGACGACAATCCCTATCCACTCTCCTCATCGCCATCGGTCAATCGCCGGTCTTCTCTTGCTGGTGGAAAACGATCAGCCAAGGGAAAAAGAGAAGAGACGTGAGAGAGAGAAGAAAGAAAGGAAGAGAAGATTGTAAGAATGAGAGTTACGTATCTCAAATCCAAAACCCCAAATTCTGATTCTAAAATCAATGAGGGGTAAATGCGTCTTTACCTCCTCCCATAAATGAGATTAAAATTGCAAAAGGATTAAAAACGCTCCCCCCGAGTCTCGAACTCAGCCCTCTAAGAATAAACTCTCTCAACCGCTTCCTCTAACCCGGTCGGGCTAAGTGGTAGTCTTGAAGAAAAAACAACCAAAATAAATTAAAAATGATCGAGTTATCACAGAAAGCATGCACGAAAAAGGAAAGAAGACCAACCAGATCCACTCTTTTCGGGATTACCAGAAGAATGAAAGAAAGAATAAGATCAATCTTCAATGTCTCTCCAATGGGTATTATTTTCAAAGAGAATATAAATACCCAAACACGAAGAAGAATAACACAAATTTTTGCCACGATCATTTAGTGAAGTCTTCGTGCATCTCTGAGTAGAAAAGTCACATCAAGCAATACTGAGCCATACCCTGTGCTAAATAGCAACATCAAGAAGGCTCAAGAATCACTGCACTGTGATTCACCTACAATGACTCAAGATTATTATTTCTTAAAGAGATCAGTGAAGCCATTGCTATAAGGGAATTGCAAGACTGGTGAAGTAACGTGGTTGTGAAGGATCAGAGGAGCAGTTGAAGCAGGCAAAAGGGTGAAGGACTGAACCTGTTGAAACAACTCAAGGGTTGTGAAGGAACAGAGATTGTGGTAGCAGTTGAAGACACACTGTCGAAGGAGCTGCATTGGGGTTTTTCAATCATTAAGTTGATTGACACTATTGTAATCGGTGTACCAAACACAATAGTGAATTCCTCCCACACCACAGGGAGAAGAGAGGAGTAGAGGATTATATTAACTCGAACCTCTATAATTTTCATTGTCATTTACTTTACAGTTTTGCATTTCATACACACACCATATTAATATTAAAACAGACATATTTAAAATACTATGAAAACTTAATTAAAAGGGGCTATACAAATTATCCGCTACACAACTCTTTTATAGTTGAAAAAGTTTTTTTCAAAAAACCTATAAGTTCATTCACCCCCCACTCTGAACTTATAGAGCCCCATTTAGGGACAAACAATAAGTCATATAACCAAACAGCCTAAACACAAACACCACCAGAGCACAACATGCTCTATAAACACATGCTTATTAGGGTTCCGGACCCACACACACATGTAAAACTTCCAACATAAACTGATAAAAGGCTTGGAGTCTTGATTCACCTTTAATCATCTCCCTCATCCCCAGCAGACCGTCCCAATTGTGCCTCTGGTAGGTAGAAGTCAAGTCCCTCTGCATATGGAGGGATGTAGCGGTGGATAGACTGGTTCGCGCATCAACCCATGTACTTAGTGGAGACCATCGAGCCACCTTATGGGAGAAACCGATGCTCCATTCGACGGCCACCCCTCCAGGCCCGAGCGATTGTGCCTATCTCTTCGTGAATTAGGTCCCTCACGGTTCTGTAACCATGTAGAGAAGTGTGGATCATCTGGAAATATCCCATCTGACGTATCACTAGCCTGGGGTAGCAGACCCCAGCGGGGGTCAGGCCATAAATTATCACACCTGCACATATTGCAGACTGAACAACATAATATGAGTAAGTCATGTACTCAGAAGTCCAGACAATGGCCTCAACAGTCAAGTTCATCAACCACATGACCAATGCCTGAGCAGAGTCGAAGCAAGTGACCTTCATGCCACCCCGTGCAGCCAAGTGTTTAAGGTTTTATCCCGAGGACGACACTTGTGCAGGAAGTAACAGATTTAATCTTTCGCAGAGCCAAATCTGCAACAACCAGGGACTCCCGGTGAGATACCCTAGCTCATAGTTCTCCTTCAGCATATCGAGACCTCGGTAGGTCTTGGCTGCGATTATGCCCCCCCATAAAGTCTCTCCTCATCATCGGCCCCACGAGGGAGGAGATCCGATAGTTGGCGTACCCTTGACATGCACTCAATAAGAAGAAGCCCATAAGCACCACTTGTAGAAGATTGTGCCTCGCATCTAAGGAAAATCGGGATGAGGGTTGTTTGACATCACTGGTCATCCGCCCTAGATCCAACCACTCGTCTCCATGATACCATCTTTCAGCTATCTAAAGCTTTGGATATTCACACAGATTAGCCAGAGTGATCTGATCATCCAGCAGATCGGGCACCATCAGTCTTCGAGCCGACCTCCTAGAGAGCAGTGACCGAAAGTCCTCTGAGAGTGGACATAGCTAGGCCCCGCCGAAATTGAACGTGCGGGTGTTGGGTTCCCACGTCGTCATGACATCCATCAGAAACTCCTAGTTCACCTGGAAGGACCGCAACGCCTTTAACTTAGTGAGGTCGTTGGGGTGCAGCTCAGGGGTCTCCCCGGCCTAGACACAAAGATCCCTATGCAAGTTCTTCATGATCTAGGTCTGTATTCATGCATTTAAACACTATCAGCCGGTTTTCAGACCGCATAACCAGAAGAATTAAAACATTTTTCAGATTGTTTTAACTTAAAAACTTTTTTAGAATAACATAGGAGACACACCTTGTAAGGATTATACATCTCGATCTTGATGAAGAGCCCCGAGCATGAGATGTTTTCACTCGGTGTGATTTCTGATGTGTTTTCTTGGAATGCATTTCGACTCTTCCTCAACACTCCTATTTATAATGGCTGATGACTTAGCGGTAACCAAATGTGCCCATCTACTATTCAATGGTAGATAGACACGAGCGCATGCTCACCTACCATTCAGTGGTAGACGAACCTGACCACGTGCTCACCTAACTCGAGGCCAACCATCTTCATGACATCATGCATGACATCAACATGCATCTGATATATGGGAAAAAATCCCCTAGACACATGGACAAAAGGACACGGAAAGTGACCGGGTTCGCAGGGGTATCGGTTCGACAACGAACGACCCGGTCCTGGCCAGGGTGATCAGCCTGGATGATCAGCCCAGGTGATCAGCCCGGGTGATCATCCCGGCACAGAGCCTTAACCATTTTCATAGCTTCTTCGATAGTCCAGAAATGATCAGCCCGGGTGATCAGTCCGGGTGATCATCCCAGGTGATCTGCCCGGGCCCCCATACTTAGCCATTCCTTGGCCAGCTTTGCTGGCCAAGAGTGATCTGCCAGGACGATCTGCCCGGGTGATCAGCCCGGGTGATCTGCTCGGGCCAGCTTTGTTCTTTCCTTGACCAGCCTGGCTGGTCAAGAGTGCATAGCTCGGGTGCACAGCCCAGGTGCACAGCTTGGGTGCATAGCCCGGTCGGTCACTTTGGAGGGGCATATCGGTAATCCGATAATTCCCCCTACTCCCTTTTTTCCTTGCCTATATATATGAGACCTGTAACCCCTCAGACCGGGTTACTGGCGATAACTCGTGAGGGGACTCACGAGTCATTGAAGCCGGGTGAAATCATGCAAAATTGCTAAAATAGTACTAAATCATGAATAATGACGATAGCCATGCGCGGAAGCAAAACAAACGTGGAAATACAACTCATGCGTCCAACAGTCCCACCATAGGGTAAACCATACAACAGCGTGTATCTCAAACACAAATCATGATCAGAGTGGTGTACTATCATAAACATGCAGCGGAAAACATAAATATAA
>JAOWBR010182948.1:0-10598 GCA_028571145.1 Dionaea muscipula | reverse complement strand
AAAAATAAATTATAGATTGTGTATAATATTATATGATGTAATGTGAGAGTGAAAGAGAAAAGGATAACTAATAAGAAACTTTCTTTTGGTTATGTAGGATAATTTAGAGAGGGATAAATTCAAATTATGTCCTATTTTATTATATGGATTATATGATAAATTAAAATTGTTATAAGCAAAAAAGATGGCCCTAGGATTCTCGTTGGATAATGGACCAATAAAATTCCTTTGTTCCTTTTTCCACTACTCACTGTCTCACATCACAAGCTAAACCACAAAAAAGGAAGCTCCACACCACCTGGTGGATAGCTCTTCCTTTCTATTTTGGCTGTCACCAAACACAATACCCCTTTAGACAGCAACGTTAAATAGAAGCAATTAAGACTCTTGAATAGCCTCTCTATTTTCTCTTTAAAATTTAATTAAAATATATCTTTTTTATTTTATTTTTTATCAATAAAAGAAAACTTTATTGATATAATTAAGATAATTACGTCAACAAAAAAAGATAATATACAATGCATCAAAATACTCCAATATATAACCCAACAATATTGACCTCCATCAGGAATACCTAATCATTTGCATATACAAATACCCAAAAATAAAAAGTAGAAAAACTAATTAATATCATCCAATGCAGAATTGTTGCCTACACCAAACCCCGGCAAAAGACTCACCACAATCAACAGAAGCTCATCAAGAAGCACATCCACCCCAAAAAAACGAACCCTTCAATCAAAAATTCAGCACACAACAATAGCAAACAATAGCCCTTAATTTGAGCGTGCATGAACCAATTACTTCCAACAGCAATAGAGTTGTGCTAGTCTTGAGAGATGGTGTTGAAGGCAATCGAAATCAATCTGTCTTAAAAGCATCTGCACCAATGATTGACACAACTTAAGCAACTCCCAAAGAAAAAAAATGCTCTGATCTCAGCCACATAACCTTTACATTAGAAACAGCAATAGTGCATCAATCCAGCCAATCATCAATAATTATCAGCCACCATCAGGTCATCTAGCTGCACTAAAAATTTGTCAAAACTGATCACCTCTTTACCACGGTACCTCAAATCATTCAAGTACATGTAGAAAGCTCCTCCCATCATCTGCTAAACATAAACCTATAATCCCATGTGTGTGTCCATCGAAATGCTAAATCATCATCATCTACTCCATCTCCTCCTGCCAACAGATTTCGAACCACAAAGCAGCAAAGAGCCCAAATCAAAAAATCACCAATCCCACATATCTCTCCATCACCTGAAACGAATAAATCAATTGGAAAATGAACACACCCCTCTTCAGCATTGACAAAGCTCTGCACTCCCTTGCTCACACATCTCTCCTTTTTTCCCCTCGTCATACAAAACCCAAATTGACACCCTCACCAAAATCTCATCTCACTAGATCACCGACTTCTTCAAACACTCTCTCATTCAGTCAAACGCTCAATCTCACAATCTCATGCCCAAAGGCAAAACCCCACCAACCCTAATGATGTTCCAATGGAACTCAGAACTTGATGCCTTAACCACAAGTCGAAGGCTACAGGTGAAGAATTCACGACAAATCAAAATTCAGCACAATAGATGTCCATATCATTAATGTATGAACAACGGACAACGAAAAAGCACACACACTCACTCACTCTACATGTGGCTCTCCTTATTTTGATATGGCTATCCTCCCCAACGATCCCAACAACGATCACACAAAATCCCAAAAAAGCCAAAAACCTAAAACCGCACATCTGAAACCATGAACCACCAAAAGCAGTCCTAGAAGTCCTCACAATGAAAAATATCACATGAATGGGATGGTAGTCAACTAGTCATAACGGTGATTGAAACAAAAAATTTCACCAATCTCCCTCACCAAGGAAACCCGCCTCTCCTATTATCCCCTCGAAACAAAAAAGCTCACCTTTTAACCCCTCCACATAATATCTCTCAGTCCACCCCCACATCTCCTCCCACCCCAAATGATCGAAAAAGCGATTAGAGAATTACTATATTAACAATTTACTCCAATAACCTTTTTCTATTTTTTTTTATTTTATTTAAATATTATTTCATCATAAATATTTATTTAAATATCTGTTTATTACAATAAAAAAAAACAAATAAAAATTGAATAAAAAATATAAAAAAATTGAAGAGTGAATAGTGGCTTCTAGAAATAGGAAAATACGGTAGTCATTCCTCATAATAAAGAACAACATAAAAAAAATTATTGGAGACATTTTTTAGTCAATACTCTCTATTTTTTAGATAAGAAATAAAGATAGAGTATTTGTTGAGAATACTCTTAGCATCCTTATTAATGAATTAGGGCCTTGTTTGTTATAGGTACGGATTAGCCAGATGGGATATGACTAATAATCCAGTCGGATTATTATTTTATGTTTGTTATGTGGATTAGAGATGTGAGATTAGATGTGAAATCCGACCCGATTCTTATCATACATTTGGTTTATCTTATTTTTGTCGGATTCGGAAAATAATGAAAGAAAAATGGAGGATATATAAATAATGGCACACCCCATGTCATTATTTTTTTCAGCGATTTTTTTTGGTGATTTTTTTTCCGACGACTTTTTCTTGGCGAACTTTTTTGCGACGAATTTTTTCGATGCACTTTTTTCGGTGAAATTTTTTTCGATTAATTTTTCCCGGCGAAATATTTTTCAAAGAACTTTTTCAGACTAATTTATTTTCTGGTAAACTTTTTCCGACAAACTTTTTCCCATGTAATTTTTTTTCAGCAAACTTTTTACGGCGAAATTTTTTTCCGAGGAACTTTTTTTCTCGACGAATTTTTCTGGTGATTTTTTACAAATTTTTCCCGACGAATCTTTTTTTTTTTTTTTTATCCCCGATCATTCTTTATCCCACTTTTTATTCCATTATTCTTTATCCTTTATTTTTTATTCAACCCATTATTTAATCATTGCTTATCCCATTTTTTATCTTTCATTATTCATTATCCTTCATTTTTTTATTTACAAAACAAACACAACTTATGAGTAATCTAATGTGTATACGGTATGACAATAAATAGCAACCATTTAAAATAAAAAAAACTTTTCCCTCTACTCCCCCTCCCCCACATCTTTGATTTGACATTTATCCCATACTAGAATGGTAGAATTATCCTAATAGAATAAATATTCAAAATATCAATTATCTAAAATTTTGAAAGAAAAAACAATCTCTTCTAGGTATACTCGATTTGTCTAGATTTGTTGAATTCCCTCAAATTGAAACTCATCTACACGAGGCAACAATTGAGAGGATAGTGGAAGGCAGACGCAGGGGAGGGGATGGTTGGGCTTGGGCGTGAAAATTTTTAGTGCACTAAAAATTTTGTATAATTTTTAGCATAAATTTTTACTTTTAGAATATAAAATCTACATATTATTATGATGAAGAGAAAATAAAAAAATGAATAAAAAAGTATAAAAATACGTTAAAAATTGTGTAAATTTTTTAATACACTACAAAGACTCGATTGGACGTGGGGCTGCGTGCGTGAGGGGAAGACTCATTTTTTTCTATTTTTTTTATGTTTTGATCCTCTTAATTTTTTTAATCCCTCTTAATTTTTTTCACAACAAAGTTTTTGGATCCTGTTTTTTTGTTAGCAATGGGGATGCACTGTATCAGAGTACGCATTACGCAACACAAGAAAGCTTTACTCCCTCCACCTCCTCTCCACACACAACTGCCTTGTTTTTCAATTAATTAGGGTTTGGAGAATTTGGGCTTTCGCAAAAATCCCACTTGCCCCCACATGTTCTTCCTCTCCCTCTCTTCTGCCATGCTTGGCCCTTCACCATTAATACCTCCACAGTTTCTCAACTACCCACTTTTCTCTCTTCTTTTATGGTCTCCCTCTTTTCCTTCCGATTTTGTTGATCTCTTGAGCTCTTTTCATTTTCATGGGTACAATACAAATGCTTGAACTTTTGCCTCAGCTCATCATGCTGTCCTGCTTTGCATTTTAGGATTCATGGAAGTCCACAATGTGCTGCTATATCTGGTGAATTCTTCTTTGCACTTGAGCTAGCTTGCTTTGTGAGCTTGCATTTGTCTCAAACCACATTTTGTCTCATGTTTTCTCCTCTCCTTTATAGTATTTTTTCCCTATTTTGAAGACCAATTGCTAGTCCGGTAGCTACATGTGCAAACTAACCACCCTTCTGTTCTTCTATTTCCCAATAATTTAGGTCTACATTCTCACTCCCGAGCTTTGGCTCGCTTGCTACTTGGCCCTGTTGGGTTCAGAACATCTAAAAGTTTTCGGTTTTTTTTTTGGTTAATTAAGATTTTTTTGATCGGCATTTCAACTTGCTACTCGATAGCTATTAGGTTGAGGTCCAAAATGCTTCTCAACTTGCTACTCGGTGCCATTTTGTTGCCTTGTGTTGTTCTTTCGTTGGATGTGTTCGACGATGATGTTCTCGGGCTGATAGTATTCAAGGCTGGTCTTCGGGACCCAGAAGCCAAATTGGCTTCCTGGAATGACAGTGATGATAATACATGTAACTGGGTCGGAGTAAAATGTGACCCCCATAGCAATAGAGTGACTGAGCTCGCCCTTGATGGCTTCTCTCTTTCTGGTCAGATTAGTAGAGGGCTTTTGAGGCTACAGTTCCTACAAAAGCTCTCTCTCTCTAACAACAATTTCTCGGGCTCAATCAGTCCTGATTTTTCAAACCTTTGGAGCCTGCAAGTTATTGACTTGAGCCGAAACAGTCTGTCAGGGTCAATCCCTGAGGAGCTTTTTCAACATTGTGGGTCTCTAAAGTCGGTTTCTTTCTCCAGCAATCGCCTTACCGGCGATATCCCACATTCTTTAGGTTCTTGTATGACTCTTGAGGCGGCCGACTTCTCATCTAATCGGCTTTCAGGTAGACTTCCAGGAAACCTTTGGTCCCTGAGTGGACTGAAATATCTTGATTTATCAGATAATTTGTTGCAAGGTGAGGTTCCAAGTGGTATGGGCAATATGTACAGCTTGCAAGTGATTATTCTCAGAAAGAATGCATTATCCGGGCTGCTGCCTGAAGACATAGGGAGTTGTTTGCATTTGCAGTTTATTGATCTTGGTGAAAACTCATTCTCTGGGTTACTTCCAGATTCCCTTCGAAAGCTCAATGTATGCACTTCATTGAACTTACATGGCAATATGCTAAGTGGTGAGGTTCCTTATTGGATTGGGCAGATGCAAACCCTTGAATCCTTGGATCTTTCTTTGAACAAATTTTTCGGTAGAATTCCTGCTTCCATTGGCAATCTCCAGTCATTGAAGGAATTGAATTTATCCTCCAATGGATTTATGGGTAACTTACCTGCAACAATGGTGAATTGTGTTAACCTTTTGGCTGTTGATGTGAGCCAGAATTATCTGAGGGGTAATGTACCCAATTGGATATTTAAGCTTGGTCTGCACAGTATCTCACTCTCTGGCAACAGGTTTACCGGAAGCATAGAATATCCCCCAATTGGTTCTTCGGGGTTTTCCTACCGCACACTTCAGCGTATCGATTTATCTCTGAATGTTGTATCGGGTTCCATTCCCTCTGAGACCGGGGCTTTTAGCAGCTTGCAGTACTTGAATTTGTCTGGCAACTCTTTGATGGGTTCAATGCCGGCTAGCTTAGGTAAACTAAGTTCAGCTCAGGTTATTGACTTGAGCTACAATCTGCTGAATGGAACCATCCCTACGGAGATTGGAGGAGCAGTTTTGCTGAAAGAGCTGAGGCTGGAGAAAAATGCTCTGACAGGAAGTATTCCGTCTCAGATTGAGAACTGCTCATCCTTGACAAAATTGTAGGTTCTCTTCACCTATTTGCTTTATTATGACTTCTTCTTTTCCATCAATCTTTCTTGGTTGCATTGCATGTTACCAATTTTTTCCACTTTGAATGCAATGCAATGCAATGCATCATATATAATTATATATATATATATATATATATATATCTATATAAGTAATTCTGACAAATATTGCTTAATTCTGGTTTAATTGCAACATGTATGTAGAATCCTATCTGAAAACCACCTTACTGGACCAGTCCCTTTGGCTCTCGTGGAACTAACCAACCTTGAAGTCGTGGACCTGTCTCAAAATAATCTCTCGGGAAGTCTGCCCAAAGAGCTAGCTAATCTGTCTCATCTCCTCTCTTTCAATGTCTCTGACAACCACCTGGATGGGGAGCTACCGGTCGGTGGCTTCTTTAATGCCATTTCTCTCTCGTCTGTCTCCGGCAATCCTTCCCTTTGCGGATCTATTTTCAACCGATCCTGTCCTGCCATCCACCCCAAACCTATCGTCCTGAACCCAAACTCCTCAAACTCTCCGAGTGTCAGCAGCGCTCTCCCTCCAAATCTGCAGCGCAAGAAGCTTGTGCTCAGCATCTCTGCCTTGATTGCTATCGGAGCTGCTGCATTTATCTTCCTTGGAGTTGTGGCTATCTCTATCCTCAACCTCCATGCCAGGAACTCCGGCTCTCCTTCTGCTGCTGCTCCTTTTGGATTCTCTGGTGAGGATGATTTGAGCCAATCGCCCATGAGTGACTCTGAGTATGGCAAGCTTGTTATGTTCTCGGGCGATGCTAATTTTGGAGAAGGGGCACATGCGCTGCTCAACAAGGACTGTGAGCTTGGCCGGGGAGGCTTTGGAGCCGTTTATCACACAGTTCTTCGTGATGGCCGCGCAGTTGCTATCAAGAAGCTAACTATCTCGAGTCTTATTAAATCACAGGAAGACTTTGAAAGGGAAGTCAAGACATTAGGAAAACTCCGACACCCTAACATCGTGGCCCTAGAGGGTTATTATTGGACTTCATCCTTGCAGCTCCTCATCAACGAATATGTTCCTGGGTCTAGCCTGCATAAGCACCTTCACGAGGAGGATTCAACTTCGGGCTGTCTTTCTTGGCACCAGAGGTTCAAGATAATCATCGGGGTGGCAAAGGGGTTGGCCTATTTGCACCAATTTGGGATAATCCACTACAACCTGAAATCGACAAACATCTTGGTTGACAACTCCAAGGAACAACCCAAGGTGGGAGACTTTGGCCTGGCTAGGTTGTTGCCTATGTTGGACCGTTACATTTTGAGCAGCAAGATTCAGAGTGCACTGGGGTACATGGCTCCAGAGTTTGCCTGCCGGTCCGTGAAGATAACTGAAAAATCTGATGTCTATGGATTTGGCATCCTTGTTCTTGAGGTTGTGACCGGGAGGAAGCCTGTTGAGTACATGGAAGATGATGTAATTGTGCTTTGTGATATGGTTAGGGGGGCTCTTGAAGAAGGCAAAGTGGAGGACTGTGTTGATCAGAGACTGGAGGGGAACTTTCCAGCAGACGATGTCATTCCGGTGGTAAAGCTCGGGTTGATATGCGCCTCTCAAGTTCCATCCAACCGGCCTGATATGGCAGAGGTGATCAACATTTTGGAGCTCATCCAGTGTCCTTCTGAAGTTAAAGAAGAGTTGGACTAGAGAAGAGTATGTATTTGTCAGCTTAGATTTTTGAGATCTCAAACAATATACATGATGGGTCTCTGGCAAAATGGGATCTTATAACTTCATGTCAGGTTGTTATATGCTGTGGGAAGAAGAGTACTATATACTACTACTGTATGGGATCTTTCTCTTTCTCTAGGAGATGGGTTGTCTTTTTCTTTCTTCTTCTTCTTTTTGTTTGTGTGTTGTGCATTCATGTTTGTTCATGTGAATCGATCTGCCGGATACCTTTGATGGATATTGTTTGAGAATTCTTCAATCTCATGGTGAAGTTCTTTTTGGCTTTGGTCTTCTACTTTCGACCAAGAGTTGCTCGTAATAGTATATACTCCTCACCATCACTGAAATGTGTCCAACCCCACCCAGCTAGTATTAATTTTGGTTTTTCTTGATGAAATGACACCTCCTCTTTCTAATGGGGCAGAGGCAGAGCAGCCATCTATCTCTATCCACTGGCCCAAGGAAGTCAGATGGAACAGGACACCATCTTTGCATTGCAAGGAAGGCGCGACACAGTTAGTTAGGGGCTGGGCCGATTGGATGCAATAAAAGATGATGTGTATTAGTTATGAAAGGGGAATAAGATATATTAGGTGTATTGTGTTTGGAGGGTGGATCCATATTGATGTGATGTTTATCTAAGGGGGATTAAGATATCAGAAAAGTGATTTGACAATATAAAGGAGTATAAGGTGAGATCCAGTGTAAAAAGAAGAGAGGAACAAATAAGGTATATTAGCTTTCGCTGCCCCTGAAACAGTGATTTTATATACATCTTTTTCAAGATCTTTTGTTTGGCAAATGATGGTTTGACAATACATATATAGGGGGTTATGCATATGTAGTGTCATCTAATCGTGGCCTTGGCCTTAGTATCAATACAATGCAATACATGATGACCAATTCACTCACGCATATGATCATGATGATATATTTATCAGGCTGTCTCCCAGTGCTTACTTAACAAGCTTGCTTAGTTGCTACCAGCACATGCACCCCCTCCCCTTTCTGGGACCTCAACAAGGCTCATACGATAAGACATCCATCCAGGCCATATAGTAGCAGCACATCATCATGATTCATGGGGGACACCCACCACCCACAGCCTGCCTTTTCTTGTGAATGAATAGCACATTTCACTTCATGGCACACTCAAGGGCTCCTCCGCTCAGGGCACATGTGGATTTGGGTTCCATGATGATACCATACCATACCGGGCATGACATGAGCAAGTTCATTATGAAAATTGTCGGGATCTCTCCTTTTTGAATCATGCATTGTTTTTTTTCTTTGGTTAGCTGCCTTTAGGTACTTCGTAATTTTTCTGTTAAGCTTTGTTAGTCGAAGGTTATATACAAGTTATTCTTATCTTTGAATTAATTATATAAGCTGGTGGTCCAACTTTAGGGGGTGTACAATTATTCTATTTTACTCGGGGAAATGAGTTCTTCCGTATCCACTAAAAATCGGATCATGAGACAAAGCATGCTGGCTATTTTGATGCTGTGCTGGTGCAGCTGAAAAGGAGCCTGCCTATGGCTGTGACTCATCATTTTGTCTGTCTTCAAGATCTATCAAACTTAAAGTTGAAGCTTTAATTTGAAAGATATTAGTTGGAACCCACAATAACCTTTTTCAGAAACCAAAGCGAGACAGACACAACTTTCAGTTGTTTGATTTTGTCAACACCAATCATCATTGATAGGCAAGTCACGCCAGGCAAGTTAATCAAGCAAATGCATAGGCATAGCGTGTTAGAGCAACCTCAGTGCAATGTGCTATATTTGCCAATCAAAAGTTATATTTTGGCTATGTACAATGACAATTTGCTATAATTTAACAATATCACTCCAGTGTTATCGTGCTATATTTTAGCATTTTAATTTTTTTTCACCATTCCACTACTGAACCACCACTGGACTACCATCGAACCACCAGTTCACCACCATCGAAATCATCATCAACAACCAAAATGGGAAAAAAAGAACAAAGAACAACAAAATTGATGAACACAAAAATTAAAAATACTGAAAATTGATATTAAAGAAAAAAAATGAACACCAAAACCAAGCACCAAATCAGAGACGGCCTCCATCAGAGGCGGCGGCCAAGCCCCCATCAACGAAACCAAAGAACACCAAAACCAACAATCCAAACCCAGTCCAGATCTGGGTTTCACGATTTCACAAATCATCATTATCGGCCAAATCGACAACGGGGAGAGGGAGAAAACAATTTCAGAGTTCTCATCATCGAAAACAATTTCACAAATCACCAAATCGGCAACGGGGAGGGGGAGAAAACAAAAATAGAAAACATCAAATCGAAAGACACCGATGAACAGAGGTGGAGGAGAGTGGTGGCCTCAGACCATTCATCATTGTCGGCCAAACATATAACGCCAGTAAAGCACCTCCCTACCCAGATTTGGGTGGCTGCGACGATAGGCGTCAAAGAGATGGCGGTGACGGAGCAAGGGGTCATCATCGGTCATGGAGCATGGAGAAAGGGGTCCTCGATTTACAGTTTACAGAGAAGAAGAGGTGTAAAAGGAGAGAAAAAATTAACAGCAACCGTTTGGAGAAGCAACGATGGACTTGCTGAAGCAGAGAAAAAAGGATAGAGCTGCAGCCAACAACTGTTTCGAATAGCAATGACAAAAGCAATGCCAAATATGGCATTGATTTTGGCAATGGCAAAATTTGTCAGGACCAAAGCAGTTGCGTTGGAGTAATTTTTTGGCAAATCAATGCAAAATTATAGCAATAACAGATGTAAAATTGACACGCTGGAGATGCTCTAAAGCTATACAATCAAGGGCATGGGTTCTGTGAACCAAGCTTCCATAATGCCCACATGTAATCACAGCCTCACCGATGAACACAACTAATTCGAATCAGAATCGACAACAAAGCTGAGGAGGGTTATCTGAAAGTAGTCTTAGAGGGGGGTGAATAAGACTAAGCAGAATTCAAACTAATTAATCACCCCTTTTTCACAAATGTCGGTTTCTATTATCAACAACCTACTTGATTTCAATGGATGGATATCAATCAA
>JAOWBR010182937.1:0-10599 GCA_028571145.1 Dionaea muscipula | reverse complement strand
AGACGTTTTTACGTCTGATCAGTTCATTACTTGTTTGTTTGCTACCGCCTTTGTTTTTCTTTTATGACCCATTTCATTCATTCTTTGCTTGATTTATTGGTGAATTATTGTGTTCACTAGTTGGTTCATTTTTGCATTAGAGTAAGTAATACTAAGCATAATTCCCTGAGGGTTCGACCCCTTGCTCATCCTTTACTCAGTTTATTTTGAGTAACTGATCCATCTTCAAGGGTTATTTGTTTTTGATCGATAAACGACAACGGTCACACACCGTCTCTACGCCGCATCCTCCTAGCTCTCAAATCAACTACCTGAAATCACAAATTTAACGGGGGTGTAGGGTTTGATTCGGAAACGAACTCATGCTAGAAAGATAAAATTAGGCTCAGGGAATTCCATGAGATTGTGGGGATGGTCTAAATCAAACGTAAGTAATAACCCGACCACCTTAATCCGTGGCACGAAGGTGATCGGGGGTAAACAAGAGGGGACCATCCGTCACGATTACTAGTCTCAACTCATGGAACATAATCAAGAAGGATGTGACGACTGAGTACAACAAAATAACTCAAAGGCATAAGTAGTATAACCATCAAAAGTATGCAATCATCCAACGTAGCAACAACAATAGAGATGAAATGAATGATACGAGACAAAGAGTAACATGAATCAAGTCAAATGAATCACCAACCAAGTAGCTCAAAGTCTCGGATCTTACTCTCATCGCTCATCCCAAATCATCTCATTCATTGTACATATCACGTATGTACCCACACAAATACTCGTATGCCATCATCTAACATGATCGTGGGGTCCCTACCCTCTGTGGCGCGTAAACCAGTATGGCGACCGAAGATAGGTACAACCACGGAGGCAACCGTCTGAGTCATCCGTGATCAATGGAATCCCCAACGACATTGTGTCACGACGGGATTTTTCACCCGCTCGACCGAGGTCACTCTAACATAATGTAATCATCAGACTTTCACTCAAACTCAGAGGAATGTAATCTCATTCCCCGTTAGGATGAAATTGCATCCCATTACCTAGCGGATGTAATCCTGCCCCCCTCTCAATCCGCTAAAAACATCATACCTCACCAAGTCCACATTCAACTCACAGTCAACCAAATCAAACAAGGATCATGCGGCATAAACAATATCAAAAGCAACCACAGCATGATACACAAACAATCATATGAGTGCGGACAAATAAAATTAGATGCAGAGCATGAACCGCACAACAAAGTATAAGAAGTGGTATCAAGAATAAATCATGGGCTCAAAGGAGGGAGTGAGAATGATAGGAACATGTACACCCCCCAACTGGAATGCTAAATGCACAAGCAATGCTAATCACCAAGCTACGGCATCCCGTAAACAATCATGTCGTCACCTAAAAGTCAACACATGGGAAAAATTACTAATGACGTCTAATCAAGCTAATCATGCAAATCAAATCATTAAAACCCTCAAATGAAGTCCATAGGATGCCTACAAGTCAAGCTAGGATGATCTAAGACCAAGACGCAGGCTTTGAAATCAAAATGGGCAAAACAGCCCTTAGGGGATGTCCTCGGGGATGTCCTCCCTTCTGTGGAGAATTTGACAAAAAACGGAGAGAAAATCTTTAGGACTTCCTCAAAGATGTCCCTCAACCTTCTACAGAAAATTCATGTGGAGGACGTCCTCAGGGACGTCCTCTGAGCGAAAACTTCTGCAGAAATCAAAAATTCGAGTACAAAAACTCACAACCAATGCACTACTCAAATCCATGCCTATCAACCCCGAAAAAATGCACAAAAGAACACCTAAACTTGCCTCTAACATGACCAAACACAAACCACACGACAATCTAGCACAGCGACAAAACTAGAACAATCAAGGGTAAAAAACGCTCACCTCGAACCCAAAAACGATGTGCACGCCCAATGGTCGATCCGAGCACGTCCTAAATCACCTCCCTACTCCCATCATCACCAACGACAAGCGCAAAAGCATCTCAATTAGAAAGTGCCCTATATGAAAATCCTAATCAATGAAAAGAGGGAAAAAAAAGGAAAGAGACGAATCTCACCCGTGAGATGAACATGCAATCGATGTGCCTCCACTCGTCAAACCAAGTCGACGATCACCCTCCTCCGCTCCTCCTGCTGGTTGGAAAGTATTTTGGGGAATGATTCTTGGTGAGAAGTAGGTGGTAGCACTTTTTTCCTTTATGCACTTGAGGATGAGTGAGGTGAACCCCCATTTGTCTTGCGATGAGCTTTTGGTGACTGTTTTGATCATATTGGTTCAAGGATGCTTATTTTAGTGGTGGTTGATCACTTTGAAATCCGAGAACGAAATTTCATTTTAGGGGGATAAGGTTGTGACAAATTAGTTTTCCTTTTGGTTCTTTGTGTTTCTTGTTTTTAAATTTTGAGGACGAAATCTTTTAATGGAGGGAAGGATGTGATAACCCGCTTATATTTTAACCGGGTTATTGATAGGAACAGACTTTGTCGTAGAAATCTGCTATTAAACAAAATGAATTACCCATGACTATGATGATATTACTCAAAATAAGAATGAGTAAAAGATGAGCAAGGGGTCGATCCCACAGAGAACTTTATAAGTTATGTCTAATCTTACGCAAAAATATACCAATTAGCGAATACAATAATTCCCTAATAAATCAATCAAAAGGGTATGGAATGAATGATAAAAATTAAATGGATTGAAAACAAACAAACAAGCAACTGTGCAACTCAGACGTGGAATCAAGCACGTTTGATCTATCACCAAACAAGTGATAAATATAAATCACAGTTGGAATGAGAAAACAGCAGACGTGTGAACAAAATGCAAATGTGAACCGTTTGTCACTATAGCTTAACAGATTAAGCACTTTAATAAGTTTGACTCGGTCACCAGAACGTAAAACCTAAAGAATCACTTAAGTAACTGACAAAGGATTCGGTCACCTTGTATCAACACTAACCAGTCTATGAGAGCAAAGGTTGTCAATATCTACCTCTACTGATTGCAGTACAAACATGATTCAAATCAAGAATAAAGTGGATCAAATCAGTGACAAAATGATCAACCCTAGAATGCCTGGAATGGATGCTCTAGCTTACTAAGAAATCTTAGTTGATGATACCCAACTGAGAAAGTATCCAGTTGAAGGCCTCAACCAAGTAGTTATACTTCTATCCTCTTTCGAATCAAGAAAGTAAACCAATGATGCATAATCAGCAAACTAAAATAGTTAAAATAATTTAAAGAAACTTAAATGAAATGGATGTGCAATCTTTGAAGATCAAAGGTTCACAAATTACAAAGAACAGTAAAATACTTTACCAAACAAATCAGACGTAGGTGATAAAGAACACTTTAGATTCGGTCACCAGCAAGTGCAAAAAATAATGCCTTGATCTGTTGATACTATCTTTAAGGATTGATTCAAATACCCACTCTCCCGAGTCTAGGTTGAAGAAGCAATAACTGAAGAAGTAGATTGATTGAATTCCGTGAATGAATCAACCAAGAATATAATTTAAGATCTTCCTTTTCTCGAAATGAGAATTGGCTAAGAAACTGAATGGAGAAAGAAGAAAACTAAATTTAGAGAACAAACTTCATAGACAAAGCATGATTACAAGCATTCAATCTGCGAGGAATTGATTAAAATACACTTAGTCCATTGGAACTATTGATTTCTCAGTTAGAATGGCACTAAGGTATTCAAAAATAAGAAAACAAGAGAATATAAGAATGCTAGGTTGCTTGAATGTTAGGGTTCCTAGAACTAGTGGTACTTTTACAAATGATACATAACCCCTATTTATAGGTTAGCTTCTCAGATTTGGGTAGTTACAGATCTATGGTTGTCATGGCTCCTGTTAACCGAACGGTTTGAGATGGCCTTGGGAGGTGTGCAAAATATCTGTTGAGGTAGTTGAGAAGATTCTTCTTCTAGAACATTTTCTGTTGAAGATATTTCCAAAGCAGCACGTGGGTAAATAGTCTTCTTGCAATGGTTTGTTAAGTAGTTGTATTCAGCACGTCCCCTTGAGAGCACGTTTGGTTTGATTGAAGTTACGTCTGGATTAGACGTCAGAGATTCTGTCTTCCTATGAATTGGTTACGTTTCAGTGACAGTATAATTTAATTGTGTTGGATCAAGTGTTTTTCATGCATAATAAATCACGTATGGAACATTATCCCTTCTTTGTCCCAAGAATGCCCCGACTGCATAGTCACTTGCATCATACATAATTTCAAACGGTAAAGACCAGTCGGGTGGCTGAATGATAGGTGTAGTTGTCAGACATGCTTTATGTGTTTCAAAGGCAATTTTACAATCTTCTCCAAAAATAAACTCTACATCCTTTTGGAGTAATTCACAAAGAGCTTTAGAGATTTTTGAAAAATCTTGTATAAATCGCCTATAGAAGCCAGCATGTCCCAGAAATGACCTAACATCTTTTACCTTTGAAGGGTATGGAAGTGTTTTGATGAGTTCAATTTTTTCTTTATCAACTTCCAACCCTTTAGCTGATATAATGTGACCGAGGACAATACCTTACTGGACCACGAAATGACACTTTTGATAGTTTAGGACTTGATTGGTCTCCACACACCTCAGCAAAACATGTTCATGATTAGACAAGCAAATATCAAATCTAGAACCATAGACAGAGAAATCATCCATGAATACTTCAATGATATTTTCAATCAAATCAGAAAATATGCTCGTCATACATCTTTGAAATGTGGCGGGTGCATTGTAGAGACCAAACGACATCCTTCTATAAGCAAACGTGCTAAAAGGACATGTGAAAGTGGTCTTTTCTTGGTCTTTCGGGGCTATGACTATCTGGTTATAACCAGAATAGCCATCTAGAAAATAATAAAAAGAATGACCATCTAGTCTTTCAAGGACTTGGTCCTTACGTGTGGTCATGGTAAGTTTTCTATAGCCAATACAGACGGGCCAACAATTGGCAACACGTGTGAGAATAAGTTCATTACTATTATTGCGGGCCACAGTGATGCCCGTCTTCTTAGGCACCACTTAGATTTGGATGATCCACTTGCAATCATAAACGGGATAAATAATGCCCATGTCCAATAATTTAATGATCTCATTCTTAACTACATCCATCAAGGGGAGATTCAAACGTCGCTACATTTGGCGACTGGGTTTGGCTTCATCCATTATAAGTATACTGTGCATATAAATTGAGGGACTTATACCCTTTATATTTGCTACCGTCCAGCCGAAGGCTATTTTATACTTGGAAACCATGGAGGCTAGCCGACCCTCCTGGTCTGCACTCAAGTCATTAGAAATAATTACCGGTAACGTCTAATTTGGTCCTAGGTAAGAATACCTCAAATGATCTGGTAATTGTTTCAATTCGAGCTCTGGTGGGGCCTCAATGGAGGGTACCATCTTAGTAGACTTGAGTGGAAGCTCGAAGACAGGAGAAGATGCACATGACATGCATGTAGATGTATGAGAAATTTTATGAGGATTCACGTCTGGTTTAGACGTGATAGTCATGTCCTAGTCAGAGAGTGAAGTAGTGTTCTCTACGTCTAGATCAGACGTAGAGGTGAAAATTTCATCTAATGTGTCATGCATAGACGGTTGAACCGTCTCAATGGAGTACAATTCCATAGCTTTATTAGCACAAGAAAATGCATCAGTGTGATGGCCTGTAGGGTATCTCATGGCTCCTATATGGTCAAATTTAACAACATGTCCACTGACCCCTACAGAAATTGTGTCATCACATGCATTAATTATCATATTAGATGTCATTACAAATGGTCTACCCAAGAGAATTGGAGCAGGAATCTGATAGTGATCCTTCTCCATATGCAACACATGAAAATCAGTTGGGAAGACTAAATCATTAACATGAACAATGATATCCTCAAGGACACCGACTGGTGCAGTGGTTGATTTATTGGCCATCTCGATAATCACCCTGGTGTCCTTAAGTAGGTCAAGATCAACGGTATCATATGTGCTTAAAGGCATAATGTTAATGGATGCCCCTGTGTCTATCATGGGCCTTAGACGGCGATTCCTAAAAGTTAAAGGAATGGTAAACATACCCTAATCTTTTTGTTTTAAGGGTACCGTCTAAGTTAAAAGTGAAGAAACATTTTCCCCAAATCTAATGTATTCCCCCTCCCTGGGCTTTCTCTTAGACGTGCACAGGTCTTTGAAAAATTTGGCATATTTAGGCATTTGCCTAATTGCCTCAATAAGTGGTATAGTGATCTCAACCTTTTTGAAACGGCAAGAAGGCTCTTGTCTTGCTCTGCCTTTTTGGTTTTAGAAAACCGTGAAGGGTATGGCAAAGTATGTTGACCCTTGATGATTGAAGTTTTGATGATAACAAGCACTTGATATGTTTGATGCATTACTTTGTTTAGTTTTGATAGGTGACAGGTTTCAAGACAATGGGTTGACAACTATGGATCTGCTACTGCACGTTTGATACTCATTCCGCACGTCTGCTACAGCATGAAGTCTGCTTCTCTATCCAATGAAGCTTCCATGAAGATAATATCTGATAACTAACATGAAGCTTGCCCACGTCAGCATACAAGCTCATCCACGTCTGCTTTATATACATGAAACAGACATTGCATCATCACCATGATGATTATGAAGAAGTTGAACATTCGTTGTGTCATTTCACAATGCTTAGGACCCTATGTAAGGATGTCTTACACTTTATTTTAATGCTTAGATCAGTCTTATGGAGGATCAATATTCACACACACATAACTTTGAGTTTTACAAAAACAGTTTTCAAAGTTGCTGAAAGTTGCTCGAGGAGTCTACCCCTCCTCTGAGTTGGGCATAATCGGTTTTTCACTGGAATTTTACAGAATTGCCCATTTGTTTTTAATCCTTATCCAATATGTTTTTAACTGTTATAAGACATGTTTTGAATGATATTTTATGACACAATATCATTGGATATTGAGATTTACAAAAGATTTGAAGATGATATTTTATTTTGAAAAGATTGAGTTTTGACAATATATCTTTTAAAACTTTCCAAAATCTGATTGATGCAATCTTTGAGGATATTTTACGAATGATTTTCTCTTGTTTTCAACATGAAAACTTCGTCTATATTACGGATGCATCATCAGACTTGCTTAGTACGCACTTTTATGATTTCCAAGTGATCATCTTTTTAAGTTTTCAAGAAAAGTGCAAGAAAGGTTTCTGGAGATTTTGCAAACAACCTACTTACTGTTTTTCCTTGATCTCACGCACGATTGATCCATCTAGAAGACAAGTTTGAGCATTATTATTAACTGTTTGCATCCAATAGTTTAGTTGATTTGATTATCTGCCTAGACTAGAGAGGCATACCCTTCAAACATTACTTTGTTTTGTTGATCATGATTCCTTGAGTTAAAAATTTTGAGAGAGTCCTTAATGGAGAGTTTTAACACTATAGGATTGGGTGAAGGAGAGTCATTACCTTCATCGAGTTGGTGTTGGGAGAGTCATTGCCCACATCAAGACTTAGCTAGTGGAGTAATTGCCTAATTAGGGGAATAGGAGAGTCATTGCCTATACTTTGAGTTAGTGATAGAGAGTCATTGCTATCACCTTGTTTTTGTACTGATTGTCATCCTAATCAATGAAAGGATTCATTTTCAGCATGAATCATGTGTGTATTTATTGATTGATTGAGTATTGAAGTTGTTGTTCACTGTTCCTCATATAAGGGAGGAGTCGACTTCTCCTAGTAAAATCTGCAACTTGATTTTAAATGTCCAGAATTTTTAAATACACCAATTCACCCCTCTTCTTGGTGTACTCTTGGACTACTAACAATTGGTATCAAAGCTAGTATTCCTTTAGCACAGGTTTAACCACCCAAGGAAGGATCATGGGAACAATCCAAGAAGGACATTCATTTTCAAGACCACCTATGTTCAATAGAGATGCATATAATTTGTGGAAGAGCCGAATGAAGGATTCCATTAAATCAGTAGACTATGAAGTTTAGAAGATAGTAAAGAATGGACCTTTGGCAATTGAAGATGAGAAGAAAGTGAAGAAACCGAAGGCTACATGGAATGAAGAAGACACTAAGAGAGCTGAGAAGAATGCTAAGGCAAGAAACATTTTGAAGTGTGCTCTAACAGAAGATGAATTCAACCAAGTCTCTGCCTTGAAGAGTGCAAAAGAAATATAGGATAGCTTGAAGAACAAGTATGAAGGGAACGAACAAGTGAAGGAGTCCAAAGTTGAGATCTTGGTTCATCAGTATGAGATGTTCTCCATGAGTGAAGAAGAAAGCATAAATGAGATGTATGCTTGGTTCACCAAAATCATGAACTCATTGAAAGGATTTGGCAAGGAATATTCACAAGAGGATAAAGTGAAAAAAATTCTGAGGATTCTACCTAAGGCATGGAGACCCAAAGTCACGACCATTCAAGAGTGCAAGAACTTGAAAACCTTGAGTATTGATACTGTTATACCCAAAAATATACCTGACACGTGGACGCTTAAAATCGGGTCACGTGGATATATGTGGACCCGAACTGTAATGACCCTGAATTATAATTAAGGGAAAATCTTGATAAACATGAATATTTAACTTAATTATAAGGATGAACAAGTGTGATTTTATCAAGACACCATTGAAAATGAATGAGAAAAGAAACAGGCTTAAACTATCACGGCATTAGGAAGTTGGCAAGTCTTACTGGCGCGACAGGTTGAACTGTTAATAAGATCGGTTGCTGCTTATAGGCACGACTGGTGCTGTTTTGAAAACTGGCGCACCTTCGGCATAAGGCCAAGGAGTCGTGACTTACATAAGTGCGAGTGCCTTGTGAAGCAGTAAGTGGCGGGCGAATTAGAGTGTGAACGTAAACGTTGAAAATTCAACAAAGATGGAAAGTGGGTGTGAACGCTGACATTGTGGCAGAAAAAGATAAGATTTTGGTAACATCTTCTGCCGAGCCCACATCTGAATTCCGAATTACAGATGACATTGTGGCATGGCAGGTGCACCCACATCTGAATTCCGAATTACTGATGAACACGACCTGTTCTTCTGCAACTCTGATAGCGAAAGACTTCTCTCCTACCTGCAATCTCATCTCCTGGTTAATGACTGTCGTATTGAGAGTAGAAACATTAACTTTCCCCACGTCAAATCTTGCACATATAGCGATATCTTTATCTATTTGTACCACATTGCCCCAATAGTTACCAATTTGCAAAAAGTACCTATGTTCCATGCATGAATAGGAACCCCATAACACGTCAACCAGACTTCTCTTTCAAAGCAACACTCTACATTAACAGACCACGGTTCAATCGAACTAAACCAATATAATCGTTGAGAATTATGCATCCTGATGAATGAGTTCATCTCTGAGTTGGAGGGAAATGTGAGAAGAATCTTGTTCCTTCCCATTCTTCTGGCAGTAAAAATCCCCTGAGCCTCTTTCATGAAAGATTCGAACATGGAGTCAGATGAACGATGATCAGCGAACGTCGCCACGACACTTCTATAAAGCCAACCATTGCCAATGGTTTCCACTTTAATCGTAGGAAAATTCTGCTACGTCAAAGGTCCCTTTTTAACCACCTCAGCATATGAACCATGGTTCATAGATGATCTTCCCTTCTTCAATAGGACCTGGACCTGATCTCTACCAGTTCGCCCCCCTCCCCTCGGTAATGGCCTAACTAGTCCCACCGTCGGCTCACACAACTTCAGTGATGGCCTACTCCGTTTTACATCAGACCACCCCGAGCTCTGCAAGGGTCTAACCCGATCCACAACTGGGCGCAGACATCTTTCCATTCCTCCGTCAAACCGCTCAGGTTTCGACAATGGATTAATCCCCTGTAGTTCCTTCCCACCAAAGTCTGCAAATTTCACCTTCAATTCTTTGTTTCTGATCCATATTCCATTAGTCCTTTGGATTGCTACCTCAGCTGCCACCGGACAATCATATCTGACAAACCCAAATCTCCTCTTACCTTTATTCAGTTTTCGAGGGATGAACGCATCGATGACGACCCCAAACCTTGAGAATAATTTCCTTAGCTCCACCTGATTCATGCTTTCAGGAACATCCTCCACAAAGATCATAATCTCCCTACCAGTAATGCCTCTGTGTCCATGCTTCCTGCGTAGAACTGGGTTCCAACCTCCTGCTTCTTTTGCTCTCCTAACATCTCCCGTCTCCATGGTTTATATATATATATACGGTGAGGTTATATGAACACTACTTATGACACTAAGATTTATCAAATATTTTATGAGATGTTTTGAGATGATCCGAAACGATGGATGCGTAGAAAATGAAAAAATATGGGACGGCTCCATCCAGACGTTTTTCGGGCCATTATGGGCCGAGTTTCGCGTTATAAAGGAAGTACCATATCTGAAATGATTATGGACAATCCAACCGTTGGATATGTTCGAAATGTAATAAGAAATGACCACATTAACCCGTCGGGCTACGGTAGGGTTGATTGTGCCCAAATATACTCGGGTTTCTATAGGGTTTTTAGTTTTTCGGTTTTTCTTTTAGTTGG
>JAOWBR010182926.1:0-10600 GCA_028571145.1 Dionaea muscipula | reverse complement strand
TTCGAGGAAGAGAATTTGTCACAATTAATTGCTTTTTAAGGAAAACATACATTATGTATTAATTGCTGGCAAATGCTTGTCTTGAAGTGATCTTTTTCTGGATTCCAAAGTGTACAAGAGCTTTTCAACATACTCCTTTTAGGGTGTGATCTTTTTTAAGACTTAAAATTTTGAAGTCTTGATTTTTGTTACCGACAATTGTACATTTCGTCTTAAATTTCAGCACCTTATAAACTGTTGGCATCTCTTAATCAATTTCAACTCCTCATTTTGAGCACCTCTTCAAAGCCTATTAAAATTTCAGCGCATCGTTTTTTCAACTCTTAGAATCCTCTTAATCGGCCTTTTCATGCATCAAAAGGATAAACTCTCAAGATTCTTCGCTTAATTCCACCATACAAGGAGCAACTGGTAAAGATTTTGAGAATTAAAATCTTTGGCCTAGAATTTTTCAGACGTAAAAAGCTTTCATGGTTCGTCGGTTCGTCCTTCTTAAAGTTTGTATATTCTCTCTTTTGGGAGTATTTTCTGGATAGAGTAAGTAGACCTGTACACTATTGGTTCAGTCCTTTATAAAAGGAGGAGATACCATGTTTTTTTTTCAAACTATCTGCATAAACTAGCGAGGTCGTCTTCTTGCTTTAATCTTCTTACTGCACCTCCTCCTTTCTCCTTGCAGCCATTGACATTTAGATATTATGAGTTAGGCAGGACTATTCCAGCATGAAACTAGGTTTTAGACTACTCTTGGTCTCTCATTTCAGCTGCCAGTCTAACAACTTCTAGTGCCCGTGGCATTTATTTTGCTTTAGCTAATAGCTATGTACTGGATAATTTTAGCCTCTACAATCAGATAATTTTACATTGTGTATTTCCTTGAATATTAACCAGTACAACTACTTTTAGGCTGAGTGAATTAGATTGGTGTATCTGATTAGGGTAAAGTGATTTTATGTCATTGTTTCCTTGTTCTATGTTGTATTTGCTTGTACTTTCTGTCTCTCAGTTTCTGTTAGGATGAGTCTAAAATATGTCTGCTGAAGGCAAAGGCTGTATGTAGCAACTTTTTTTTTTTCTTATCATGCATTTGTCCGAAAGAATGATAAGCTCTGCCGCATCAAAATTGAGAAATCTGGGAGTAGAAGAGTTTTCAGTTGTCGTGATATTTTCGTTAAAATGTGTTTTAATTCATGGGTTGTCAACATTAGAAACAGTTAGAAGATAACTGGTCAGGGTAATATTAAAAAGAGATAGATTACTTAAAACTGTAAGCAATGTGCATGTGATTTGCACACTGATAAATATAACAAGCTTGTTTTGTCCTTTATGTATATGGACTAGCGGAAGGCCGTGCATTTGGCACAATAAACACTACATCGTCTGAAAAATTTAAGAAATTGACTACAATATTTTTAATTTTTATCAATAATATTTAAAAAATAATTGAGTGTGATTGAAAATAAGAGAAAATGAGGAGAGATGAGAGAGGAGAGAGTGGGAATGAGAAGATAGAGGAGAGAGGGATGATTTGACATGTATATTAGAGAGGAGTTGTGTGAAGATTCAAAATCTTCACACAATGTAATATAGATTGTCCATTCAAATATTTCCGCAGTATGATAAAACATCTATGTTTGACTATTTGACTCTGGAGGACTCATTTTAAGTCTCACATTATGAGCTTCTTTATCTAAGGCTGGAATCGCCTACCAAGCAAGAAACATGGGAAACTATGATACCCTCAATCCCACATCAGTCGTTGGGGGAGTTTGGAATATAATATAGGTTTGATGAGTTTCATTTCTATCAACAACGCCTAACTTTTTTATTCTGAAAGGATAATGGGCCTGATTGGGTGTGATTGACAGAACTTTAGGTCTAAGGAATTATATGTGGTATCAGAGCATGTAAGTTATGATGGGCCTGGAGGGCTTGGTATAGTAGGGGTAAGTGTCACATGGTTGGATGATCTTTAGATCTGAGTGTCAATTGGTTTTGTTTGGTTGGCTTGACGAGGACTTCAGTATTTTAAGTGGGGGAGATTGTGATACCCCCAATCCCACATCGGTGATTGGAAGGGGTTTGGAATATAATATAGGTTTGATGGGTTCCATCTCTATCAACAATGCTTAACTTTTTTAATCTTGAGAGGATAATGAGCCTAATTAGGTGTGGTTGGTAGGGTTTTAGGCTTGGGCGTTCTTAAGCAGAATATGTAGCATATGTAGGCCAATGTGCGCCCTCATATGTGCTATTATACCACCAATCTGGGAATGTCAAAATATTGCTTATCCGACGTAAGATGGTTCATGGCATGCCTTAAATTTAGAATGTGCATAAGCTGACGGGTGTTTTGGTTACTATAAATGGTCATTAATCTTGTATGCATATTGATGGCCTGTCTTTAACTGATTTGTTTTATCCCCTTTGGCAGCCTATTCAGCATGGATGGAGACTTTGCACCAATGGCTGGACTAGTGAAACTTCGCAAGAAGCATGGCTTTTTGCTGATCATTGATGACGTAAGTGATTAATATGTAGCTACAACAGAAATTTCCATAAATTATTTGGAAAAAATAAATGTCAAAGTGCTGGCTAAATTATTAAGCATGTAGATAATCAAAGCTCTAAAAAGATCCTTGTAACAATAATATAATTGCACGATGATGGAGAGCAACACATTTTGCCCTTCACTTGATCCTTCAATGTACATGGACTTACCTGATTTAGTGCTTTATGATGTCACCAATTTGTCACCATCAGAAACTGGTCAATACAACATGGTGTATAACTATGCTTTAGGAAATCTTGCCATTGAAAAGGCTATATTCCATATTTGTTGATTCACTTGTAGTTATAAATAATATTGCCGGAGACAAAAACCTATCATGTAGTTGAGGCAGTATTAGCCTAGCTTTCTTTTATTTTCGGATCTAGAGGTTTTCTTTCTGTTGTTCCCTTTGGTTAGTCTGCCTCGTTTATTTTCTAATATGCAGCTACCATCAAATATTGCCAATATATTCGCAAAATGCTCCTGGAAAGAAATTTCAACTATTACCTCTGGAACTTGCTGATTTTTCTTTCAGGCTCATGGAACATGTGTCTGTGGCAAAGATGGTGCAGGAGTGGCTCAGTATTTTAAGTGTGAAAATGATGTGGATATATGTGTGGGCACTCTGAGTAAGGCAGTGGGTTGCCATGGGGGCTTCATAGCCTGCAGGTAATATATGCATTTACTTTTGTTCTTTGGTGTTGCAGTCATACTGAATATTGGTTTTGTGGGAAACCGATCTTGTCCTTGGAAAGATTATTGGTTCAACATGTAGATTGTATGTAGAATTCTCCAGTTTACTGTTTTTTTTTCCTGCCTCTTGCATCTTATCCTTCTACATTGGTAATTGTGTAGCTGCTATTCATGTAAAATGTAAAGCAGCCAAAGGTAACAACTTAATGGGAGTGGAGGTGTAGCATGTGCTTACGGTTAAGTGCATGAATGCTAAACTGAAGACTGCAGGATGTCAGTCTTACGTATTCCAAGTTAGTGATCTATCCAGTCAAGAAAGTTACATGTTAGACTTTATTGTATTAATGATTTTGTGATGAAAAATGAGAACCGTTATGAGTTTTGGTTTATTAAGGATTGTTTGGGTATTTGACACTTATAATATATAAACTCTTCTGTCAATGAAGAAATGTAAGCTTTCCCATTACCTTTTCATCTAAATCTACACGGTATAAGAGCCACCATTATCAAAACCCCACCTAAAACACCTAGCCCAGCCCCAACCATCACCCAGTCGGACCGACACCACCACCAGCTAGCCTAGCCACCGGCAACCTCGGGGAAGTAGAGCTCAGCCCCGATAGCCACCGCACACGGTGTTAGACGCCCAACCATCACACTTAAAAGGCAGTAAAAATGGAGATCAATTCTAAACGATTTTTCATTAAAAACAATCATGTCATTCGTGAATAATCATTTACAAACGACACAAAATAGCGAAAATCTGTCTTATACTCGACCAGATAAGGACCCTAAATATCAGAATGCACTAACTCAAAAGGAGTACACACTTGTTTATTGACTCGAGACCTATAGGATACCCTATGGTGTTTGGCAAACTGACAAAACTCACAAAAGAGATCAGATAAAGACTGAACCTACAACGGCTTAGATTATTCAGCTCTGTGGTTCTCGAGTTTGGCCTATAGCGATCAACAAAAGCTCATTCATTCTTCTATTCGCTTTCTAGTGATGGGTGCATCTTCCTCGTTGTCTATGTTGATGATATTATCACAGGCAGTGACAACACAGGGATCACCTTGTTAAAGACGTTCCTTCATAGTCATTTCCAAACCAAAGACCTTGTGTCTTCAAGATATTTTTTGGGGACTGAGATATCTCGCTGCAAGCGTCGGATTTTCTTATCCCAATGCAAGTATATTTTGGATTTGTTACAAAATACTGGTATGCTTGGTTGTAAGCCTTGTGATACCATAATGCTTCCTGGGTTGAGGCTTTTGCCCGCAGAGGGTGCTGTGTTAGATGATCCAGATAAGTACAGACGCTTAGTGGATAAGTTGAATTAAGTTGGCATCATGCGTCTCGATATTGTTTTCTTGGTCAGTGTAGTTAGCCAATTTATGTCAGATCTTCGGGTTCCTCATTGGGAAGCAACTGTGCATATTCTCCAATATATCAGGGACATCCAAGTCAAGGGCTTAACTATAGTGATCATAGTCACAGGCGCATTAAATGTTTCTTTGATGTAGATTGGATTAGCTCACCCTCTGATCGGAAGTCCACCAGTGGCTACTGTGTTTTTGTTAGGGGCAATTTGGTTTCCTGGAAGAGTAAAAAGTAATCTGTTGTTGCTACATCCAGTGCTGAGTCGGAGTATCGTGCTTTTAACCCATTTGACTAGTAAGGTCACCTACCTTCTTCAGTTGCTTGATAAGTTGAAGTATCCTGCCTCGAAGCTTGCTCAGCTATAGTGTGATAATCAATCTGCTATTCACATTGTCTCTAATCCGGTTTTTCATAAGCAAACAAAGAACATCGAGGTTGATTGTTACTTTATGAGAGAGAAATTTCTACAGTGGTGATATTTTTTTGAATCATGTGAAGAATGGCGAGCAACTTGCTCATATCCTGACTAGGTCTCTTTTTGAGAATCAGGTTGAGTATATTTGTAACAGGTTATGTATGATTAATATCTATGCTTCAACTTGAGGGGGAGTGTTGAGAACATTGAGTTAGGATTAGTATTGGGTTTGAGTTAGTTCTAGTATTGAGTTAGGTTTAATTGTGATACTTTTTGCATAGCCCAATATACTACACACATATATATAATGTCTAGCCTTACTGCGGGGGTTAAGCTTTCTCATTCTACATACACTTTGACAACACTCATATAACTTTTTAATAGAAGCAAAGTAATCACTCAATGATAAATCGCCCCGAGTAGGACGAAACAGAGTCAAACCACTTTTTTTGACATTTTAATCCCCCTTCTATAAACATCACATCAATGAGACCCACTCTCCAAACATAATACATCCTTTATATCTTATCGCCTCTTCATAACTAATACACTTTATTTTATACACCATCCAATCGGCTCCTTAGTGTCATGGGTTTGGTCTGACAGGTTTTATTCTCTTAAGATTTATTTTTATATGCATACCTTAGGATGTTGTTGTTGTTTTTGTATACCTTAGGATAGTTGGCATATTAAAGGATTTGTGGACTTCTTCATCTCAAGATACTGATGTCAAACTTTTGATGCCTGCCACATGCAATTTTTTTGACAGCAAAAAGTGGAAGCAACTAATCATGTCAAGAGGTCGTTCATTCATATTTTCTACATCTATGCCAGTACCCATTGCTGCCGCTGCCTATGGTATACACAAATGACATCCTAGTTCTACTTTGCATGTTAAATAATCACAATAATTTTTTCCTGATTGATGTCAATGCTCAGTAAGCCTAATGATGTGGAACATAAATCTATTTGATTTTGCGACTAGTATATAAGTCAACGAAACTTTTGGTATTTGCTTGGTTTTTCAGCTCCTCCAATCCTTTTCACATGATGGATTTCTCAATTAGCAGTATGATTCATAGCCTAGGAAAACCAACGTGACGAACATTTTATATTTCAACATTGCTAACCTGGTTTCTTGTGAATCACTTCAATTTAGTCCTCGCTGTTATCCTTGCTTCCTTGAGGGGTGACCTGTAATTATCCTGAACATTGTGGTAGAAATGTTTTGGTATTATGAGGAAGGCCTTGGCAAAGATATAGCAATATCTTGCCATAACAGATGCGTTTGCCATTGATTCTGGTGTGCCGAACTTTGGCTCAAAGATTGTTCTGGCTGCTGATATGGAGTAAGAGTCTTTTGAACTGATGTGTAATTTAATCATAATATATAGAAGTCTTTTTTGGACGCCGAGGAATGATGCCAAAGGTTCAGCAATGTCGTTAAAAGCATAACACAGACCCTTTGCCAAGGTTTTGCCAATGAGTGCAAAATCATACCGAGGAATGATTACGAACCTTCTGATCCAGAGAAATCCTGCATATGCTAAAGATGACGATGGTATCGTTGTGTTTCACTGATATGGAACATATGACATTATGCAGCTGCTCTTATTGTGGCAAAACAAGAAGCATGGCGTAGAAGGGCAATATGGGAACGAGTTGATGATTTCCGTAATCTCACTGGAATCCCTATCACAAGTCACATCATTTCTCTTGTAATAGGCAGTGAAGAAAAAGCCCTTCAAGCTAGTCGGTTGTTTCTCTCTCTCTCTCTCTGTCTACTATTTTATACTCATTCTTCATGCCATATGAAAGAAGAAGAAAAAAAATTCAACTTGTTTACTCCATGTGCTGATCCCTTTTCTGGTCGAGCCAGGCCAACAGGTTCCTGTGCTGTCCAACCCACATGGAAGTATTGTCTGTCCAAGATTTTATCCTCTGCCCATCTATCTACCTTTTGATCCCCGTTTTTAGGTTTCCTAACACGGTCTACTCTAATTCTGCAGGCATATGCTGATATCTGGATTTCATGTGACTGCAATAAGACCTCCAACAGTGCCTCCTAATTCTTGCAGGTTAGAAGGGTGAAAAATGGCAGGCAGCTCTTTATGTTTGTCTATTGGCTTTTGAGCTTTACAGATCATACTCATATTTGCACACATCCTGCGGAATTCATGATCATTTCACTTGTGCTATTCAATTCATTTGCTTTGCTAATGTGGAGGACTGAGGAGTAAGAGGAAAAGGTGAAAAAGGAATGGAATGCTGTCATAGTTAAGTTGAGACGTAGAGGAACTAGTTGAAACCTGTCCAGTGATCAATTGGGATGTCATCAACAAGGCTACCATTAAATTTTACGATAGTTAAGCTTCATCTTTTTCTCTACTCTGCCTCTTGCTAGATTCTTGCCATTCCTTTTCTGTAGACTAGTTGTGTGCTTAGTAGAGAAGAGATGTTTCCACTTCTCTGCAGACGAACTTCCATCATAATCCAGCCGCCTCAACGAGAAATTCTTCATTTTCCTTTCCCATGTCCTGCACTGCTACATACATACTTGTCTTCGTCATCACAAATTCACAATATTATAATTTAGCTTTGCTTCTTTTCTTTTCTTTTCTTTTCCTGCTGCAGATTAAGGGTAACTTTGACTGCCGCCCATACAAAAGCTGACGTTGTGAAGCTTGTTGCTGGACTGTCTCATTGTATCAACTTCCGAGACGTTGTTCTTCATAATTCAGGCCCCCACTCAAGGCTCTAGGCTGGGTCAACTAAACTTCCAAGGTTGCTTGCTTCCTCATCTCTGTGATAGAAGAGGCAGTGAGACCTTTTTTTTCGGAAATCGATTGATATATATTATTGAGAAGATTGCAAGCAGTGCCTGGCACCAAGAGAAGTACAAGTATCAACCAAATCTACACGGATTTTGATCAACCTAGGAGGCGGTGAGAGTTTTGCTGGGTAAGGCCAAACCCTCTGATGAAGAACTAACTCAGCCATTGTTTTTCACATCAAAAGTAGCCATTGTTCATTGAGATTGTCTTAATTTTAACTCTACTACTATTGTTCCTATCAGTTTGTAGGGTTTCAATTACAATGATACCTCTCCTTAATTTTTGGTTCATTGAACTGCAAAGGATATTGAGTATGGTTTGATTTTGTTAAGATAAATATAATATATGGGTGTATTTGAGGTGTGATAGTTGATATCTCATCGGCCGATCTGCGAGCATATAATTGGACTTGGTTTAAAGGAGGTTAATATAGTTGGGCTGTCTTAGACCGATGATGATGTTGATATATAGGTAGATGTGTCTCTTTTTTGTAAATAATTGTTCGCCTCTGTTTGTTTACATTAATAAAGAATTTTTTTTTTACTGATCAGAAAAAAAAAAATTAAAATAATACATGGGTCTTGTACCATCCGGCATCAGATTAACCTTTTGATAGAGTTGTTCCTCACATGGTATCAGAGCAGGAGTGATTAAAAGTTACGATTAAGATAAATATAATACATAGGTCTTTTATCATTAGATTAACCTGGAACTGATTCCGTTCCGCCAGTTTGAGGTGGGTTTGGGTTCGGCCATGGTTCAGGTACCATTAATGGTTCCAGTTTTGAATTGGAAACCATACACACTGTGCCAACCAAAAAGACTCCTAGTCCCGGTTCAACAATAATTCTGGTCGTGGGATCGATATGCCGAACAAGAATTAACTTCAACAAGTTTCAGTCCCATGCAGTTGCAGTATATATCTCTGATCCATGTTTGGTAATCCCTCAGCTTTAGTTCGTCCATCAGCAAAGAATTAATGTTTTCAGTGACTTACTGCTAGGATATCTTAATCCTACTGCATGCGACATTTAGCTCGATCTGTCTTCACAGTAAACCCTTCAAGAGAGAAAATTCCACTACACAAAAATAGAGTACAAGCAGAGCAGTCACACAAACAACGAAAATATATCACAAACTCGAACCGAAAGTGAAAGTATATATTGAAATAGAAATGATGTTGACTTAGCTACAATCAACTAGTGCAATCCAAACGAAATACTAATTATGTAGTCCATTGACATCCATCAACATTTAAGAAAGCATAAACTTAATTGATTTAATAAAACAAGTCTATGTTGCTGGGTTCATCACCGCTCACGTGTCATAATCTCATATATACCTGCACTACATGTTTAAAACGTGTTTTTATGAGACCGTGCAAAAAATGAGCTAAAAAAACGATCGGAAAGGACTTGATCCGATCACTTTATTATGAAATCGTAATATAAAAAAATATCAAAAACTGGTCGGATGAAGCCCTTGTCGGTCATCTTTTTGCTTGAAATTTTCGCCACCCCTAAAAACATGTTTTGAACACATCCAACGGTTTGGATCATCAAAAAACCTTCTAAAACTATGAGATCCGCACGAATTTTTGCATGTGGATGTCCACATTTGAAGACTGGTCTATATATTAATATTACAAGGAAGAACGAGATTTGAATTTCTCTTCATATTTCGGAACATTTTTAACCGTCGGATGAAGGAAAAAGGAGGGAAACGATATCAGTCATCGGATCGGACTAATCACCCTAATAATTATCCTAATTTTACCCTAAATATTCTAATAACCTAATAACTCGATCTCAAACTCCTTATTGCATCCCCTATCGGCGAAGACAGCGAACCCCATCGGCGAAGACGGCGAACGACGAGTTGCGAAGACGACGAAGCGGCGACGAAGCGGCAGCGACCAACACTGAAATCAGCTCCCGATGTGAACCCCCGCTTGACCAGTCGACAGAGGTGGCGAAATCCAGATTTTATATCGAAGCTATAAAATCTCTCAGGGCTGAAAGCGCTGACCTTGAGGTACTATGGTCATCAAAATTGCTTACAAATTTATTCTGCTATTGTGATTCTACTTGGTGGTGCTTGCGCTGATAAATTTTGATTCGACTGATTTTGGTGGGTTTAAACTTCATATGCTGGTTGATTTTATTATTTGCTTTTGTTTTATTTATTCTTCTCTTTTTGGCTCGATTTCATACCAAGTTAGAGTATGTTGGCTCAAATTTTAGATTACGAGTTGGTTTTGATTAATCGAGAGGTTTTGTGTTAGAATTGCCTCAAAATGGAGTGCAGTGTGAAATCAATCATATTATGGTTCATGATTGAATTGATAGGACAACCCCAAAAAGAAGAAGACAATGACTAGGGATGACAATGAGCCGATTCGGTTCGGGTATTATCAAAATCATATCCGAAACCGAAAACCAAAACTATAACCGAACCATTATCCGTTCGGGTCGGTTCGGGTATTACCCGTTCGGGTTTTAGGTAATTCGTTACTTGAACAAGTAACCGTTTAAAAAGAATTAAAATGCAAAAAAAAAAAAAAAAAACTTCAAGCTACAGGGTGCAGGGTGCAGCGTTACGAGCGATCCAACATACTACAATGAAACTCAAAATCTCAAACCTGCAATCCTAAAATATTGAAACTCAAACTTAAAGTCTCAAACTTAAAGTCTAAAATAATGAAAGTCAAACCTACGGACT
>JAOWBR010182915.1:0-10600 GCA_028571145.1 Dionaea muscipula | reverse complement strand
TATATGGGCTGAAGCAATCACCTAGAGCATGGTTTGGAAGATTCAGCTCTGTGATTTCAGACTTTGGTTAAAGCAGATCCCCTGCCGAATTACTTGAAGCCGATTAATCCCCGATTAAAAGGCCTTGGCGCTTGAAGGTCCCCTGCCGCCATGCTACCGCTGAGCGCCATTTAGAACACTGCAAAGAATAGACCGTACAGACCCCAGTCCAAGTCCAGTTCAGATTTTAAAATGTTCAGCAGCTAGAATTTACCTATAGCTCAATGGAAAAGGGGTTCGTTCATGCATTCTTCACCCAGTTGGGAAGTTTGTATTTTATAATGCTTTGTCTCCATCCTATAAGTATTTTATAAGCATTTGATGCCAATCTATCTTGTGTTGGGTTGCCAAGAAACATGGAAGAAGCAACGGAAGTTCCAGAGTGGAAAGAAGCAGTCCTTGAAGATATGAAGACATTAAAGAAAAATGGAACTTGGTAGACTTGCTCGCGGCCCAAATAGTGTTTGTACCCGTGGGATGTAAATGGGTATCTACTTTTGAAACAAAAACCAGACGGAACAATAGAAAGGTTCATGGCCCGGTTGGTTGCAAAGGTGTAATACCTAAATATATTGTATCGATTACCTTGAGACCTTTGCACTAGTAGCAAAGATGAACATAGTGAGGGTGCTCCCGTCTTTGGTAGTTAGAAATGATTAGTAAGAACGCTTTCTTGAACGGGGAACTGGATGAGGAGGTACATATGCAGCTGCCACCCAGTTTTGAAGAGTGTCTTGGGAAGAAGAAGTAGGTGTAAGCTATTCAAATCCCTTTATGGATTAAAGCAGTCTCCTCGGGCATGGTTTGATCGATTTTCTAGAGCTATCTGATTGGCTGGTTACTCACAAAGTCAATCAGACCACACTGTTCGGCCAACACTCCAATGGAGGGGGAGTTAAGATCTTGATAAGCTACATGGATGATATTATCATAACCGTAACTGAAAGTGATGAGGCTGAGATTCAACAGTCAAAAAGGGTTTTGTCTGCTGAATTTGAGATCAAGGATCTTGGAAAGTTAAAATACTTTCTAGGAATAGAGGTTGCAAGATCTAAGGAGTGTGTTGCTGCTTCACAACGAAAATACACTCTTGATTTATTGAGCGAGGTAGACATGTTGGTGAGCAAGCCTACAGATGTTCTAATGGATTTTAATCACAGGACCAGACTTGCAACAAAAGGGAATGGGGAAATTAACTTATTTGTTCCATAGTAGACCTGATATCTCCTCAGTCCGGGTGGTTAGTCAATTTATGCATGATCCGTTGGAAGAACACCTAGAGATTGTCTATAGAATCTTGAGGTATCTGAAGAAAGATCCAGGTCCGGGTCCCTTTTTCAAAAGGGATGGTGGAGATATGACCATCGAAGCTTATAAAGACATGGATCAGGCTAGGTCTGTGACCGATAGACATTCCACATCAGGATGGTGTACCTATTTGGGTGGAAATCTAGTTAAGTGGAGGAGTAAGAAACAATCAGTTGTAGCCCGAAGTAGTGCTGAAGCAGAATACAGAGCAATGGCCCCTGGCGTATGTGAAGTGTTATGGGAGAAAAGGTTACTTGATGAGCTGAAGATTACATCAAAAGGTCCTATGAAACTGTACTGTAATAATAAGGCAACTATCAACATTGCAAACAATCCGGTCCAACATGCTCGAACTCAACATATTGAGCTCGACCGTCGTTTCATCAAAGACAAGCTGGAAAATGGGGACTTATGTATGTTGTTTGTTCCATCTAAAGAGCAAGTGGCTGATATATTCACAAAAGGGTTTCCAAAGGCTGAATTCAAATCTCTAATAGACAAGCTAGGTTTGTACAATATCTACAAACCAGCTTGGGAGGGGGTGTTGAAAAATCAAAGATATCCGGTTTGACTAGCCAGATTTCAGGGGATTCTAACCTTTCCTTTATCATAGGATTTTATTACTTTCTTTTACTTTCCTTTATTTGGTGGCTTATTTTTACCGAGTGTACAACTTATATTTCTATAAATTGTACCCTACCTCTACCAAACAAAATACGACAGTTATACAAAGATTCAGACCCTTTGTTTTGTGTGCGTTTACATTCCTACATGAAGCTTGCATAATGCTTAGAGTACACATTCTAATAAAGAGCAGACGAACCAATAGAAACTACTTGTTAAATATAAAACAATTTTCTAGGCCTCTTACAATAAATGGCATCATATCCACAACCATTGATCAGGTATGAACTATCATAATGCAACTCAAGAAAAATTGAACCATCTTCAGAAAAATTCTCTTCAAAGCAAATAATAATTGATGTAAAATAGCAGATCATCTCGTCTAACTATCTAAAAGTAGTCAACATGTCTTTGTATTTGCATACTATTGCACATTTATCCATAATAATGACACAAAAAGTTCATAACAGGCAATACACGAGAAGCAGAGAATGAGTTTGCTCAACAAGGGAGATAAACACATCTGTTATAAGGAATTCTGTAAAACCAAGATGTTCAACACGAAGCCTGTGATTAGCTCAAACAAGGAACAGTCGGAACAAATAAGTTGCGGGTTCTTACGTTGTAAACAAGGCATTGATCATCAGTAAACATCCCATTTACCTGATTCCACCAAAAGAAAAGAATCAAACAAGTGAAGTCCTATTTTAAAATGAGCATTAAGGTGACAGAGCAGGGGAGGGGAGAGCAGAAAAAAAAAGAGGGGTGATGTTATTTCATTTTTTCATCAACATTAGCAGTCAGAATGCAACAATAAGCAAAAGTATTCCTTAAATGTTAACCAATGCTAAACTTACCTAAGTAATCGCATATAATGTTAAGCATAAGAAGGTTCTGGTCTTAACACAAAGATTGCCATAAATATAAACAGAAACTATCATAACTAGATAGTGGGTTTTTTTCCCAATCTATGATCCGAATTTTATTATTTCCTGAGCAAGCTATAGATAATTCCTCTCACAAAACAAAGCTCCTTCATTGTGGTCAATCCATATTTAAACAATCTGGAACAAAAGGTGTTGTGACTACAGACCCTCACCTACAGGAATGCATAAGAATTTATCCCACCAAAAGGAAGTGAGGAGAAAACAAAAAAGCAACCATTCAATCAAGTACTTGTGCAAGGTTGACACTAAAGTTAACATCCAATACAAATAAAAAAACTGCTGGCAAAATTTACACATTGTATAAACATGGGATAGAACCAGGTTGCAACAACTAGTTTCTAAAAATCCTAGAAGCAATCATAAAGTAGAATAGCATAACAATGAAGATCACCCATCCCTTAACAGCAACAACTTGTGGTCAACATATTTCATACTCCAATGGACAGCCCATACCAGAACTTAAACAGATTGCCTTACGAGGCTCTGGCCAAATTCTTCTGCTAGCCAATTCCACCCTTAGTACATCCATAAGTCCAACTTACTCCATGCAAACAACAACTCAACAAAAAAATTTCCTACTTACTTTGCGCACACCTCAGTGTGGGATAGCACAGTTTCCAATTTTTATTTTTTTTGTCATTTTTTGTCCCTTACGGTAGTATACTACCGTTTATAGGGAAGACAAACAGTAGTATACTACCGTTTGTCGTCTTTGAGCCCCAAAAAAATGACACGACAGTATATTGCCGTTTGCTCATTTCTCAGAAAAAAAAACAGAGGCTCGAAGCAAGCGATCGATGGGCAAATATCATCAACCGATCGACGATCCATTTTCCGGCGACCACAAGCATGAGGGTGAGCAATTTCCGACGAGCACGAGAGCGACGACCACTGGAGAGGACGAGACTGACTATCACCGGCAAGGACGAGACGTTCTAGGTGGGCGATTTCTAGCCCTAAAATCGATTTCTAGCCCTAAAATCGATGATTCATTTTGTTAAATTCATGCAATTTGTTGTTGTTTTGTGGATTGTTGTTAGATTTACAGCTCTAAAATGGATTGATTTTTGATTCCCACACAAAAATTGGATGAAATTTGATTAGGGTTTATGGTTTAACTTGGATTACTGATGTCGGAGCAATTGGCCGTCGTCGGCGACTCGCCAGACCTCTACCGCTGCTGCCGGCGATGCCATGAGTACAATTCGAATGCCGTTCATTATTAGTTAGGCTAAATTTCGATGAAAAGTGATGAAAAATGATTGAAAAGTGATTAAAATGGATGAAAAGTGACGTATCAAGTGCTTTGAGATGTCTATGACTCGTCGGACATCGTTCGCCGCCGCCGATGATGCCGTGAGTATATTTCGACTATTGTTAATTATTGGTTAGATTTAAATTAAATGAAAATAGATAAAAAAAAATGATAAAAAATCAATAAAACATCAATGATTTTGAAGCGATTGATATTCATGGATGTTCATGGAATTGATTAGATTTGATATTCCTGGTTTTGATTAGTTTTGGGTGGTTCTGATTGGTTTTAATTAGTTATGATTGGTTTTGGATGGTTTTCATTGATTTTTATCGGTTTTGATCGGTTTTGATTGGTTTTGATGGGTTTTGGACGGTTTTGATTGGTTTTGATGGGTTTAGGACGGTTTTGATTGGTTTGTGGTGATTTTGATTGGTTTTGTGGTGGTTTTGGATGGTTTGTTAGCTTTGAGATGTGATTTTCTAATATGTTAGTTTTGGATGATATTTGTTATCACCTTCTAATCTTTCTTAGATAAATATTATTGAAACTTGCTATAGACTGTGAATTCAAACAGAAACTCAATTATAAATCATGTTTTGCAGGTTACGATGAGCAGTGAGGATATTCCATCTCGTAGTCGTCTTGAGGGTAGAGTTGTTGCCGCTTCCGGCCGAGCTCGGAAGGCAGCACGTTGTGAGGTTGGATCGACTAGTGCTATTGCTGGATCGAGCAGTGGTGCAGCTGGCGAGAGTAGTGGTGTAGCTGCGGTGCGTAGTGGTGGTGTAGCTGGACTTGTCCCACCTGTAGAGGAGGATCGTGGAGATATTGGGGTTACCCAGCATGTAGAGGAGGTTCTTGCAAATGTTAGGTTTACCCAGGATGTTGATTTTGATGAGGATCTTAGGGATCTTGGAGATGAGGATGAGGGAGCTGGAGTTGGAGCCGGACGGAGACCTAGATGACAGAGATAGGGTAGAGGTAGAGGGTGAGGCTGAGAGGGTGGTAGAGGTGATGATGAGGCTGAGGTCCCTGCTCCTATCACCGAGGAGCAGCTGGCTACAGTCCCCCCTCGAGATCGATCATTGCTGACCAGCATACAGATGCACACTATTGCGTACAGCTGGTGTGGTAGGGATAGGGGCTGCTAAAGGTTATCAACCATACGTGGATGGTTGAAGGTTGGGAGGTGGATGATTCTGACCCGACGAGAATCTGATGACATGCATTGATATACGGGTTAGGATTAGCGCCACTGTTCTGATGGAGAGAGGGTGGTAGGACTATGTCTTACTGGTTTATAGATGATGCTTTGATGTCGATGTCGGTTGAGAGGTGGTTCCCAGAGACGAACACCTTTCACCTATGGTTCGGTGAGATAACCATCACGTTGGAGGATATCCACCAGCTGCTTGGTCTCTCGGTCATTGGGAGGCCCGTCCATTACGACGAATGGGTAGATAGGCTCACCATCATAGAACTGATGAGTGAGTTGTTAGGGACATCAGCCGCAAACATGGCGGAGGGGATGGATCGTCAGCTTGTGAAGCGTTGAAGTGGCTCCGTACCTATTTTGAGCCCCTCAGCCTGGATAGATGTACTGATGTGGAGGTTGAGCGTGCCGCATGAGCCTATCTGCTGTATATTCTGGGTACTACAATATTTACGATGAAGGCTAGGGATAAGGTATCTATGTCCTATCTACATGTCCTTCACGATCTCACCTTGCTCGATGCATATGTGTGGGGTGTTGCCTGTCTAGCTTTCCTTTATAGGGAGCTAGGCAAGGCTAGCAGGGTCGGCACGAGACAGATAGTGGGGTATCTCACGTTACTCGAGGTATTGATAGCTTTTCTTAATATGAAAATTGTTATTCTGTCTGCGGATTTGGATTTTTCATTCTATCATTATGCTCATTTATGTTTTTCTCTGTGTTTGTTCACAGGCATGAGTGTACGAGCATTTTACCATGTTTCGGGCCACGTACGACTGGAGTTGCCCTGCTACTCTACCACGTGCATCTTAGTGGATAGCCCGTAAGGACGCAACCATAGATACCCTCCACCTTTGTGACATCCTTAACCGTTATCCTATCACCGAGGTATGTTTAAGTTTATATATATCTTTCGTATTTTTTGCTGAACATAATTTTGTGTGTTTCAGGTGGTTTTTAAACCGTATCAGAGACCCCGAGAGGACATACCCTTAGTCGCCTATTTTCTTGGGTATCTCTGCTTTCTGTCGACGGTGGAGCCATACTACCCGAGTCGGGGGTAGTATGGCAATTTAGGCTCGTGCAGTCGTTCCCGTCACCCCCCATCCGTTCGTTACGAGGATCGAGAGGCCACTCGACTATTTCTTACAGCATGGTATATCTATTTGCCGAGCACCAGCGGGATGAGTGGCAGTTGTATCTCCTGTCACTGGCAGAGTACACCCCCGTCGGGCGGTATCCGTTCGAGTGCACTGCTGACTAAAAAAATTGGTTTCAGATTATGGCGTACTCGCGGATAGGGGACCCAACACGGGATATCGTTGCTTCGCTACCTCAGGTCGTTCGGTCGGATGTTCTGTTAGACGTGGTTAATTGGTCTAGCAGGGCATCCGAAATATTCCTACCCATATCCATATCTGCCGGAATACCCATACTCATACCAATCGGAATGCTCCTATCCATACCAAACCCAACAACAATCAGAACCCGCCGAGGAGGGGTGTGACCACATAGATCACTTCTCAACGGATACAGTATAATGTTGTTGTTATAATATCTATAATATTATTGTTATAATATCTATAATATTATTGTTATAACATCTATAATGATACTCCCAAAAAAATTCTAAAAGTGATCACCAAAGTCCCGGGGACCGGGTCCGAGAGATCCGGCTTGAAGAGGATCCGATCGGCTCGGGGGAGGAGTGTTTGTTGTTGAATGTGGTGGCTTCGATGACCTGAAACGGACGAACAAACCCTTCAGAAGGTACTTCGAGGTGTTAGCTCGGAGAAACCGCTCTAATGCTTAAGTCAGCAGATGAAAAAGGAGGTGAAATGCCCCCTAGCTGGCAGAACCGGCCAGGCAAATCGGCCGGGTAAGCCGAGCAAGCAAGACCGGCCAGGGAAACCGGGCAGGGCTCCCAAGCAGGCTGTCTAGGGTAGGCACTCCGGGCAGGCGTCCGGACAGGCTAGGAGGGCAGGCAATGAGGGCAATGAATGCTAGGGAGTAAATGCTCGTACCTTTTTGCGTTGGAAGTTGTGCGGTATTTTAGGAGTTGAGATGGTGATGAAATGACCCATTGAACCCTGTCCGGGCAAGCATCATGGGCAGGCATCCCAGGCATGTAATAGGGGTGAGCATGGGGTGATCACATGAGCCATCCAACTGCGCCAGGCATGCACCCCGGGCATGATCCCCGGGCAGATTGACTATCTTGTGAGTTGTTCAAATGGGAGAGGTATGATTGAGCCGGGCAAGCAACCCGGGAAGGCTTCCGAGCCAGACAACCTGGGCAGGCAACAATGCCCCAAAAAAACCCGGTCGATCCGTCCGGTCTCCTTGTTCACGTAAGCGAGGGGAAAATACCCATATATCATCAGTCCCCTAACTTCGGAGTGCGAACGTAGTTCGGACTGTGAAGTTAAAACTAAACTGAAGTGTGCAAGGCGACTGACGATTGAAATGATCTTCATATTTCTTATGCGTTGGAAAAGGTACTGACATGATTTTGGAGAGTTCGAGCACAAATTTGTAATCTTTTGACGTTGCAATCGAGATACTGAAGGGAATGAAGTTCACAGTTCAAGGGAATGCGGAGCAGGCGTGGCGATCATCAAGGACTGGCCAGGTGTTCCGGGCAGGCATCCCGAGCAGGTCTTTCGGGCAGGGGTCTGAGCAGGTGATCTAAGAAGTACCCGGGTAGGCAAACCAGGCAGGCATACTAGGCAGGCGTACCGGGCGAACTCCCCGGGCAGGCCCAGACCCTTTTCCTATAAATAGTCTGTCCCTGCCTCACCCATTCATTCTTCTTCATTCAGTGATGGGGAGGTTATGTCCAATCAAGAAGTCCCGGACAAGCAGACCATCTAGGCATTCCGATCAAGCAGACCGGTTAGGCCCTCCGATCAGGTACACCGGCCAAGCAGTTAGAAAATTTTGAACAATTTTTCACTTTTTTTGAATTGATCCAAAATGTCGACCATTCCTTCCTCTTCCAATCCTACCCCTTCTGAAGATCCTCTGAAGGGAATTCCTACCCTCCCAACTGCAAATGTTACCAGGGTCTCATCCAGCCCGCCGCCTTTGGAACCAATAGGTGGGGCCCTCCATACAGAAGTCATTAGGCGACACACTCGCTCCCGGTGGGGTACGCCATCTGAGTAACCCAGCGGTTCATCTTCTCGCCCCTCCTCTCCTGGGGCGAATAAAAGATCAATTTTGTCCCACACGGAGCTAGCTAGTTATCAAGAGTGATTCAACTGTCCGGGCTATGAATTTCGCGTTCCTGCCCCCCGCTGACCGTCCCTATGATGCCCGTGAGGGGAAGATGGCGATATATGTAGACTGTCTATCACTTAGCCTAGGCCTTCCTCTATGCGCGTACTACGATGCCATTATTGACGCATACGGCATTAGTCCCACGCAGATGACTCCTAATTCCTGGGCGTTGATGGCATCTTTTGGAGTCTTGTGCAATCATCTGGACAGTGCTCCCAATGCCCATATGTTTTGTTCTTTTTTCAAGATCGTGAAGGCGCCCAATGACAACGATTGTGGGCTTTATGCTTTTTCTTTGAAAGCTAAGAAGGTTTTTCTGCTCGGATTGACATCCAAGGTGGACCAATTCCGAAAGCGTTGGTGTTGGGTGCGGGGACCCGAGATTCCGTCCAACCCAGAATGGCGAAAGCCAGCAACCAATCTTGTAGTTGAATATTTTGATGCTGAAGTCGCCTTACAGGCCAATATTCAGCAAGAGATTGATGAGGGTTACGGTTGGAATGTGAAATCGTTGATTGACCCGAAGCTTCTGGTGGCGGCCGGATTGATCAGAGCTCTTGTTGCTTCCCCTTCTCTTGTCGCTTCTCCTGTCACTGATGCTACTATTTCTTCTGCAGCTGCCGCCGTTGTCGTCCCTTTGTCCTCTCCAGCCTTTAACCCTCACTCTCCAACCGATTCTGGCTCTACTGACTTAGTTTTTTACGTCCTCACCCCTCAACCAGAAACTCCTTTGTCTCCATCCAACCCAAATCCACTTTTCCTTGCGTCTGGCTTCAGAGCAGAGGCGTTTACTTTTGATCAGGATATGGAAGATGGCGAGATTCATGTGGATGTCATGTCTGATGTTGGTGTAGGCGAATTCGATGACCCATCAGTGCCAATTCAAGAGAAAGCTTCTGATAACGCCTCTACTGAGGCTGAGCCCGGCCAGTTACTATCTTTGTTTTGATTTTGTTATTTTCTTTCTTGTTATTATATCTTTACATTTTGATTTCATGCTTCGTTCTAATGTTCTTTTTGGATTGCAGATATGCCGAAAAAGGTTGTTCCAAGATGACAGTTTGGTGACGAGGAGGGACAGATCTCTAACGCCCCTCGTGTGCCTAAGAGGCCGAAGCCTACTTATCCCCCTCATCTAGTGATAGTCGCTGCCGCCAAGACTCCACGGGAGCAGGTTGGTTTCACAACACGATCCGATGCTGTTCTAAAGGAAACTTATGTGCGACCAGCGAGTCCTCAGCCTACAAGCTCCTATAAAATAATCACTCGTATGCCCGGGAACTACAAGCACTGCAGGTTTGCTGAGAATTTCCAACTGCCGCTCTATCATGGTGACAAGCCGGCGCCCGGGCTTACCAATATGCCTGATCTTAAACGTGGGATCATGGATTCTGAAGACAACGCCCTGGTTGCTGTGCAGGCCCTCGCCACCTCCTTCCCTTCTGACGTGAGCCATTATATGGGCCCGGGGAATGTGTTCCAAAAGGATTGGATGCAAAAAGATGTAAAGACCTGGTTGACTTATGCCATTGTGGCGATTGACATGTCTCAGAGGATGAACTATGACAACGAGTTGCGGGCCTATAATAACACCCTGGAGGCCAAGGACATGAGGAAGCAAAAAGACTCTCTTCGGGTTGAGATTGATGGTCTGAAGGCTCAACTAACGTCCAAGCAGGAGGAGTTGGAGGCAATGGAGAGGCGAGCAAAGCTGGCGGAGAACAAAGTTGACACTCTGGAGATGCAGAAGAGAATGGTTTATAAGCGGCTGGAGGAGACCAAGTGCCAACTAGAGGAGGAGAAGAACAAGGAGAAGGAAACTTTGGAAGAGATTTGTGTCATCCACTTTGATGATTAGTGTCACACCCCACCCCGGGTGGACCGGCGTACGCCCCGTGAACCCCAACTCACGGGCCGGACAAGCCTAAACCC
>JAOWBR010182914.1:0-15307 GCA_028571145.1 Dionaea muscipula | reverse complement strand
ATGGCGATGTAAGATTGTGCTTCCTCGTTATCAAAATCTTCTGTCGGGGAGGCATGGTGCTCTCGTTGGCGATGTTGGTTGTTGGTCTGCCCATGATGGTAAGGAATGTGCTACACTTCGGTCGGAAACTGGTTGGGGGCCGACCTAATCTGCACAAATTTACCCCTCCCATCTCTCGCCGGAGGGCGGTGTTCAAGAACGGTAGGGGCTCGCTCTTCAGCCGTTGCAAGTGGAGGTGTCTACAGGGTATTCTTCTCTGAATCTCAGTTAAGAGGCTATCCATCATGGCACCCATCATATGGGTAACTTCTTCCCGCGTGATAGGATTGTTTTGTGTTTGGACCTGTGGACAAAGGGTCAACTTTCCCACCTCATCAGTACGGGCAGCAAGGGGAGGTAGGTTGTTCTCCGAGGGTGGTAGGTTGTTCTCCGAGGGCGAGGATGAGGATTTTTGGATCGGGTCATCGTAATCACCGTGGCGTGACTTCCTGTTGTCTTCCCACGGACGACGCCAAATGATACTCCCGAAAAAATCCCAAGAGTAATCACCAAAGTCTCAGCCGGGCCCAAAAGGATTGGCTAAGAGAGGATCTGATTGACTCAGGAGAGGAGCGTAAGATACTGACAAAGATGACTTCGATGACCTGAAAGAGACGAACAAACTCGTCAGAGGGTACTCTGAGGTGTTAATTCGGAGAAACCGCTCCGATACTTAAGTCAGCAGGTGTAAAAGGAGATGAAAGCCTCCGAGCTCACGCTGGCCGAGCAGGCTCAACCGGGCAGGCGATATTGGTCAGGCAACGCCGGGCAGGCCCAGTAAGCTAGGAAGGGGGGAGCAGTAAATGAGAGGAAGGGTCTGTATACCTTGATTCGTCGGAAATAGAATGGTATTTATAGGAGTCGGGATGACGGAGAGATTACCGAAATACCCCTGACCGAGCAGGCAGTGACGGGCAAGCATAATCGGGCAATCAGTGTCGGGCAGGCAAGAAGTGTCAGACAAGCATAACCGAGCAAGCAGTGTCGGACAGACAAGCAGTGTTGGGCAAGCAAGGGTTGGTCACGTGGGCTAACCACGTGGGGGCTGTTCGGCCGAACCGGCCAAGAGGTGTTGGTCATGATCACTAGAAAGCAGTCTCCGACTAGGATGTCCTTTGATATATCTAAGAATATGCACAACTGCTTCCTAGTGAGGAACTCGGGCATTAGACATAAACTGACTAACAACACTCACAGAGAAAGCAATATCAGGACGAGTGATGGCAAGATAATTCAATTTGTCCACCAATCTCCTATATCTGTCTAGACTCTGGATCATCAAATACATCACCCTCAACAGGCAGAAGTCTCACCCCGGAAATCATCCGAGTATTACTTAGTTTAGTACCAATTATGTCAATATCTTGCAATAGGTTTAAAGTATACCTACGTTGGGACAGAAAAATCTCACGCTTGTTGCGAGATACCTCAATTCCCAAAAAATACTTCAAAGATCCAAGATCTTTGATCTGAAAATGACTAGGAAGCAATACCTGCACTGTCGTTCCTAGGGATAACAATATGATCAACATAAACAACTAGAAGAATGCACCCAGCACTGGAATGTCAATAGAATACCGAGTGGTCCTTTGCTGATCTCCGCAGGCCAAAGTCGAGAATCACAGAACTAAACCTCCCAAACCAAGCTCTGAGAGACTGTTTCAGCCCATATAAAGACTTCTTCAAGCCTCAGACATGCCCAGACTCCCCCTGAACAACAAACCCTGGAGGTTGCTCTTCATATATCTCCTCCTGCAGGAGCCATCCAGAACAAGCAGCAAGAGAAATGAGTAGACGAAGAGAAGCCATCTTAGCAACAGGAGAGAAAGTATCAGTATAATCAATACCATACACCTGAGCATATCCTTTGGCCATTAGACAGGCCTTGAGACAAGCAATAGAACCATCCAGATTCACCTTCACAGCAAATACCCACTTACAATATCATCAACATAGGATACGTTCAAAACACAATAACTCGTGGTGAACTTTCGATTAGCCTCAAGAGCCAATATCCTGCAATAGGTTTATGCTTCTTGATGATATTAAGTCCTTGAGGTGCATCTTTTTGGGATATTCTTACACGCAGAAAGGGTAATTAGCCTCAAGAGCCTCCATCTCTCTTCCCGGGGAAGAGAGAGCATCAGTAAAAGACCGAGGAACAGAAATAGAGTCTAAAGCGGAGACAAATGCGTGTAAAGAAGAGGATACACCAGCATATAAGAGATGAGCGAACATAGGATACGTAGCACAGCTATGTTGATCGTTCCATAGGGCAATCGGAAGGTCCAAATCAGAAGGTGAAGGGGACGGAGGAGCTGTCGGCGATGAAGCTATGATAGATGGCGAGGGATCAGAATCGAAAGGATCCAAATCAGAAGTAGCAGTCAGAGGAGCAACAACAGGAGGAACACCCTCATCTCGATTGACTAACTAATCAATGACGACGACAGGTGGAATCCGAACCAACTCGTAGCGAGTCAAGCGGCGGAATAGTAGAGAAGCCGGAACAGGTGGAGAAACCGAAACAAGTGACGACGACAATGGAATCCGAACCAACTCGTAGACAAAAAGATCCACAGAAGAGGATGACTCGGATGGTGGCCCAATTGAGGGTGAAGAAGAGCTAAATGGGGTAGCCTCATCAAATACAACGTCAGCAGAAATACAGAATCGCTCCAACTTAGGAGAGTAGTATCGATACCCCTTCTGCGTGTAAGAATATCCCAAAAAGATGCACCTCAAAGACTTAAGATCCAACTTGGTAAGGTGTGGTCGACTATCCCAACATAACATGTACACCCAAAAATACGCAGAGGCAGAGGATGAAAGGGCTGGCCAGAAAATCACACACTGTAAGAGATCTCGCCCTGAAGAATAGACGATGACATCCTATTGATCAAATAAACAACAAACAACATTGCTTCACTACAAAACGTCTTGGACACACGCGTCTAAAACATAAGGGCTCGGATAACCTCTAACAAATAACGATTCTGCCGTTCAGTAACCCCATTGTGAGGAGGGGTATCTGGACAGAAAGACTGAAGAATGATCTCATGCTTACTCATAAAGGGGGCAAAGGAAGAAGAAAAGTATTCTCGAGCATTATCACTGCGGAGAACACAAACAAGCATAAAAAACTGCATCTGAATCTCAACACAAAAGGCAGTGAATACAGAAAATAGCTCAGGCTGAGACTTTAAAAGATATAACTATGCATGCGCGAATAATCATCAACAAATATGATAAAGTAACGAAAACCAGCAAGGGACTGAATCGAACAAGGTCTCAAATATCAGAGTGAATCAGCTCAAAGGGAGTAGAGGCACGTGTATTACTCCGAGGCAAATATGTGGCTCGATGATGCTTAGCGAATTGACAAGACTTACAAAATAGCTGGGAGACCGATTGACCTCGGGGCATAACCTCTTGAAGCTAGAGAGAGATGAATGACCCAAGCGATTATGAGGATCAAGAATAGTGAAGGAAACTCCAGAACAAGCCATACTTGATGAATCAATGTCATATACATAAAGCCCACCAAAGGTATGATAACCTCTACCAAGGAGTTTCCTAGTCAAAAGGTCCTAAATCTCACGAGAACTAGCACAAAAGACAACACGACAGTGATGAATCCGAGTCAATGCACTAACAGATAATAAATTCAAAGAAAGATCAGATAAATAGAGGACTGAAGAAATGGTCAGGGTAAGAGTAAGGGGAAATGTCCTCATCCCTCGAACCGATACATAAGAACTATCGGCAACCCGTACGTCAGGATATGAGGAGGTAGAAGAGTAGTCACACAATGAACTTAGAGAACCGGTCATATGATCAGATACTCTGGAATCAATAATCCAACTATGAGGAGAAACAGACCAAAATATGCGACAGACTGAACCGACTAAATAATGCTGGCGAAAAATATCCATCTCACAAGGAACGACACACCCAAAAGCCAATGATAAGTAAACCAGGATGATGAGTCTCAATGAGGCAGCTTAATTACATATCACAACTCAAATGATCCAACATCCCAATCATAGAGGAACACACAACTAATCCAATCACCACGAATAGAACAATCCAATCAATAACATAACTCAAATAAACGAAGGGAGGGTAAAACACCTCATAATCAGCAGCACAAAGAGGCACACTCAAGAATTTCATAGCAATATCCAAAAGCAAGAAGCAATCTCATGACAGCGGGCAAGTTCATAGAGTGAAGCAAGGGATAAGCAGTCAATAAGCAAGGAGTAGACAAGGATCAAACAATCATATACAATCAGCAAGAGGCAGGAGCTAGAAACAGGAGCAGGCAATCTCATAGAATGAAAGAGCACATAAGGACAACTCAAGCCCGAAGCGCATAGGACGAGTGGGAATCAGCATACTTTCTATATCCTCCACCTCTACGCGCAGCTATCCCACCCCTGTCTCACCGTCATTAAGGAGCTTTTGGAACTAGTGACCCCATCGCGACTTGATAGCTCATTCCTCGACCAGGACTGAGTTGTCTTCCCCTTTAATACATCGCGATTTTGTCTATCGCTTAATTTCGCTAGTCGGTACACGTCATTCTCTCCCTCCCTCATGCCCAACCTAGCAGTCCTTTATAGACATTTGACTTTGGCACCGCTACTGCATTACGAGCCTTCTTCTTGCCCCTTTATATTCAATGTGATTCGCGTCTGTCCTACTCAATTGGCATGTCTTGAACTTTTTTTTTTAACTTGACAGCCTCTTGAACTTCTTGCCCTCACCACCAGTCCTCCTTAAGGTCGACTCTCCCCCCTTAAAATTCACCGAAAACTTTTTTAGGGACCTTCTCTGCACAGATAGTCATACGGTCCCAAGCCGAACTAGCCTCTTCCTCATTATTTAAGCGCCACACGTCCACCTCTAACATCTTCCTTCGGAAATCCACAGTCTTGTCTCCCTTGAGCTGCCACCACCGAATCCTTCTATTCTTACGCACAATCTTCTATTTTTTCCAACTCATAAAGCTCACATCTGATGCCAACCAGGAGTCTATGTTGTGTGACTACACATTCGTCCAAAATAACTTTACAATCTTTACACCCTAATTGATCCGCATTCTTGGACAGAAAGTAATTGATATGACTAGCCTCACTGATGAGGTGTTCCTCCCTCTTCTCAAAGTACATGTCAAGAAATACTAAGTCAAATGACAGTGTAAACTTTGGATTGACTACCTCCCATAAGAATCTTTTCTTGCAACCTGATCCCCCGAACCACATATTCCAAATCCTCAATAACATACACAACCTTTTCTCACTAGGTAGAATCGGCCACACGTATCCAAAGGATACTTGTATCCAAGATCCAACAAAATAGTGCACCGACTGTCAGGGACTACCTAACACGCACTACCCGAACCTATCCCGCAGAATAGGTTTTGGGTTATTCCAAATCCTCACAAAACTGATTTTTCTCTCCGTCAGGGAGAGCAATTTGTGGCGAATATACACTCAATACATTCATGATGCCTCGTCCTAATACAACCTTAAGCTGCAGAATTCTATCTCATTTTCTCCTCACATCCACCACCTAGTCTCCAAAGTGACCCATCCACCATCATACCCACCCCATTCCTATTCCTCTCCTTTCCCACGTACTAGAGCTTGAACCTGAGTCTTCAATCTCTTTAGCCTTGTTACCCACTCACTTTGTTTCTTGAAGACACATAATGCTCTTAAAATATCTAAGATTAAAATTTGGAAGAGTTAAATGTTTTCTCAAGCCTTAAAACTTAAAGTCTACCCCCTACAGTCTCAGCTAAGAGTTCACAGTTGAAGAGTTCAGCAGAATTGAGGGCATTAGTTTCTCTTGGGCAATTTCATGTTGTGAAACAGGGACACTTCTCGGAAACCTTGTGTTTTGGACACCTACAGTAATACAGAACTCAAAAGTTCTTCAGATTTAAAACAAATTTATATCTAATTTTGGACACTTGTATTGGATGCTTCTCACTCTATGTCTAACTCGCAAGTCCCCCTTTAGTAAGATGTTTCAGACTTTTTGTCTTAGAAATTAGAAGAAATTCATATGAACTGTCATTGTTCCAAAATCATCAACAGGAATCTCTTATCAATATATACTGTTATAGAACGAAATTCTTATTGATAATGTCTAATAGGAATAGAAACAAAATTTTGTTGTAATTAGTCAGAGCCTCCAGACAGAGGGAACAAATGTCAATTATATTCCATCCTTTCATCAAAAGTTCAAATCTATTCTCAAGTCTAATTTGTTTCAGTTCTTTTCTAAGCTTTGTATATAGTGTCAAATCTATTTTGTTAATATAATCATCCAATTAATCATTCTTTCTTATACAAATTTACTAATATTATTTACAAGAGAGACAAATCTCAACCTTCTCAACCACCTCTTCCTCTGTCCTGTGAAGCTCCACCATCCGCATGCTGCCGGTGCGGGCCGTGCGGCTGAAATCCCCATCACCCCGGCCATTGGCACCAACCCCTTCCCCATTGTCATCACTCTTTCCTCTCCTTCCTTGTGCCATCTCTTTCTTGACATCGCCGTAAATTATTTTTAAAAGGAGAATGTTGCATCCATATATTTAAAAGGAAAAGAGCTTAACAATGAAAAAAAGAGATGCTGACATCATCATGGTGTAGCATGTGGGAGGTGGATACAAAACCACTATCAATCCTTATAAAATGGGCGGAGACGTTTGTTGGGGGTATTACCCATTTGGGTGGAGACTTTTATGAAGGTTAATTCGTTTTATTATTATGATTTATTATTCTACTATCTATACAATTTTAATTCGGTAAAGCATTAAACATTAAACATTATCGTTTCAGGTAAGCAAATTTAGGGGCTGAAGCCTTCAGATGTGAACCAGCCCTTGAGTTAAAACTGCCTTATTTCTGCAGAGTTTAGGCTTAAAAACCTAGGTTCATGGCGGCCACGAACTGATTGATTTTCTTTTATTGGAAGTCGAGGCTTGACAGCTGCAGTTTGGGTGAATGTACTCAGTGGATTGGGGTAAAATTACAAGTCTCTTGGTCAAATATTTTCTTAATGCCGATATTTCATTTGAATAATCAATGATTGTTGAGGGTGCGGGGATAAATCTCACATCGAAGAAATAAAACTTTACAAAAACACTTATAAGAATTTAGGTCAACTCTATCTATAACCAATTGGTTTTAGATATGAGTCCAAAATTACTTTATCATGGTATCACAACAGATTGTCCACGTGTGAAAGGTCAATGGTCATACGTGCTTCACGTCACCCAAATTGTCCACGTGTTAGACTTCAAAATATGTCACATGTGCAGAGACATGTTGAAGGCGCGAGGATAAATCCTACATCGGAGAAACAAAACTTTATAAAAGCGCTTATAAGGATTTGGGATAACTCTATATATAGCCAATTGGTTTTAGATGTGAGCCCCAAACTACTTTATCAATAATTAACTAGATAAGTGTGTCAATCAACTAGATTTGTTTTTGGTTGAGAATAGTATTGAGACAAATCGGAGTTGAGAATAGATTTAAACTTTTGCAAAAGGCAAGAATATATTTGATACATTTGTTGGCTGTAGAGTATCGCTACCCTGACTTGACACAAACCAGGGGTATTCTTGATTCATGACACATTGTCTGTCTATTCACGGGTGTTTCTATTAATTCAAGAGTGTAGGTCACACTACACCACACTAGGATTATTTTAATGGAACTTGTGACCCGCCAAAAGAGAGGTGCTACAATTGTACAATCAGCAGACATTTTCACAGGGATATTTTGCTAGCATCAAAAATTCAAAATAAGATCTAGAAAAAGCACCGGAAAAAGCTAGAGGAACAATGTCTCACCAACAAATCTTCAAGTCCATGGATGAAGCTGTCGATTCTCTCTTGCAAGTAGATTGGGTTATACTTTGATGACTGAACACAGAAGCAGAAACCAAATATACGATAGGTCATCCTTGGGCCACACTCAACAACATAGCCAAGCTGCTCCTTCGTCCTATATTCATGACAAAAAAGATCCAGAAAGAGAAGTACCAAGAACGTGGCAATGGGATGACCAATCACAAAACAGAAATCAAACCACAAAAGTGAACATTGACTACCAAAGCTTGGTGAATACTTAAACTCAATGGTCCTGACCTTAGCTGATTAAATAGGGGCTCCTGCACTATCTCATCAAGAAGGTCACAGAAGGCTTTAAATTTGATTGAATCCTCACCACTTTCTTGCTCAAGCTGATAATAAATCTGTCAAATATACAAATCACATAAAATCAGAACTAATAAGAATGTGAATTTGTACAACTTATGAGCACCTCTGAAAAGACTGAACACAAAAAACGAACTATTTTCCACTTACCTCCACTACAGAGTTTGTCTCCACCTTATTTTTGACAGGGACATCTCTAACAAGCTTTGCTCCAACAGGAAGACACAAGATGTGCTCTTGATGCCTCAGTTCAATTGGGAGGGGTTGCACATGAAAGTTATACTTGAACATTTTTGATATATCAATGACTTCTTCTTCGAGTAAATTGCCATGACACAGTCCCTCAATATACAGCTGCAAAGCATGTAAATTAGACTGGTAGATTAACTAAATGCTAGCCTGAGGAAGGACTGAACAATATAACTACAAGTTCACACATATGTACGACGAACTTTATATCACTTGCTGGACTTTCTTCAACTTGAACAGTAGTGCATTTAAAGTAAATGAAGCTTTTCATGCTTTTACAGTTATTAAAACTAAAGGTCTTCCAGGATAGCTGCAGCATCAACCATTGTTGGTGGTCATCAGGAAGAGAACATGGAATGAGGAAGACAAGACAAATAAAAGTGAACGAAAGCAATTCTGGTGGTTGATTCTTACAGTAGGGGAAGCACATGTAACTATCGTTGTGATAACAGAAACAGAAATTGTTGTTTTTACCAATGGTAGATGTGGCCTCAATGTGGAATCATCTAAGGGCAGCTTGGGCAATTGACAGCTAAAGGAGTTACGAGGGAGTAGCAATTTAAAACCACCACCTTCAGTACCACCAAAATATATTTCATGTTGTTTTCTTTGATTGATCAGTTATCTCAAATTTGGGCAAATTACTTCTGTCATACCACATATATTCTACAAGGAGGATGGGCCCATTGAAGAATGAGATGGATATACTCATCAATCTTCTCCACGACCAAAACTCCAAAAAAGGGACCAACCAAATGGTTCAAGTATCACTGGTCAAATAGACCCCCCACCCCTCCTTTCCTGATCAAAAATAAAAAAAAGGGAATGCAACATTGTAGTTCATAGTGCAGAAAGCTACCAACAAAAAAAGAGGTAGAGAGCAGAAGCTGATCCTCAAATGCAAGCATTCCAGCCACATTTCCATACCTGGGAAAGAAGCTTGGGAATAAAGACCAGTAAGTCATTAAGTGATAAATCTTTTAGGTAATGTAGCCTATCATCTACATCCCAGAAACTTTTGCGAAGAAGTTGTAGTCTCAAGTACTGTACATGATTCATGGGTTTCATATTAGCATTCCTAAAGCTTCTCTCCATATCCTCTTTAATAACCTGCAAACTCACAGCAAAAATATAGATAATTAACATAATCAAGGGCATAAAAACAACAGAAGGTGGGTCAGCTGCTGTAGATTCAAAAGGGTGGAGGTGGAGGCCCCTGCATGGTAGGGTAGGTTAATACAAAAAATTGTAAAATTTTACTCATCCCTTGCTTCTTGACTTTTTCCATTTGGTAGAGGGTCAGGACAAGAAATACAAACAACAACAACAACATGGCCACTTCCCACTGGATGGGGTTGGTCACACGTATGCATAGGATACATGCACACAAGACTCGACAATTATAACATGCTGGCTGTCGACTACTTAAAATTTTATTCATCCCTTGCTTCTTGACTTTTTCCTTATGGTAGAGGGAAATATGGACCAGAAAACATTTAAGCAAAAGAAAATAATAGGTACCACAAATCGGGCATCCCTTGGCACAAATGATTTCACTGCTGCCAATACTTTAGAAAGTAGGACCGGTAGCTTATCATTGAACCCATAGAGCTTCAGCTCAAGTTGGTCGCTAGAAAGAGACACAGAAGTTTCTAGCTTAGCAATGCTGGCCTGCAGATCAAGCATGAGCAGCTTTGAATTGATGTGACCAGAAAAGCAAAAAAACAATTAACAAATAAAAATGAGAGAGAATCATCATTTACAGGCCATCTCTCTATAAGACACCGACATATAGCAGAGAATAATAGAAACTCCAGATACAAGAGGAATTATGCCAAAAATTATAATCCTTCCATTGCAAAAATATTGTACTAGCTTGAAATCCCAACTTTTTAAGGAACACCTTTTATTTCAACCTTTGTACATAGAGTATTTACTTTTATGGTTGAATACCAACTAAAAAGCAATAAAAGAACATCATTTTGTTAGAGATCAAAGAGGAATTGTGGACTCATTTTTTTAGATGGAGGGAGCATGATCTTACATTTCTTTCACCTTAGAAACTGTTTCAATGGCTCAAAAAGAAAATTGCATAACACATTTCTAAAGCATTTACATTTGGATGCTTTCCTTTCAATACGCTTCAATATTCTAGGAGTTGACATCTGAACAAAATAACTACCAATATTTGCATTTGGCTACTCAACAAGTTGAAACATAGTATCAAAGAGTGTTAAATACATAAAGCATATGTCAGGCCTTTTAGAATAAGATTGAACTTTTGTTAGAGTTGGTTCTTTGACGTGGTATAAAAACAAGTACGATTAAAGGTCATGAGTTCGACTTCTCCAACCCCCATTATCGAGCATTTGATAAGAGGAGGGTCAAGGGCGCGAGGGAACATGTTAAGATACGTAAAAGTATATCTAGGGCCTTCTACCATAAGTTGTAGCTTTTGATAGAGTTGGTTCTATTTACCAACAGAAGAGAACGTAAAAGAAAATTGATGTCGTCATATTAAAGATGCTTCCTTTCAATGAATACTAAAAAGAGCTGATTATCATCTTCTATTGAAGTCCTTGAAGAGCACTGCTTTGCACACACCCCTCTGACAGGGGTGTGTGCAAAGTAATTTGCTACTTGAAAACCAGAAAAAGAGGAACTCCAATAATCAAACATCGAGAAGCTCTAGAAAAGATCTACATAGTGAACTCTCGACTAACCTGATAAATAATTTCATTCAGATCATCTTTCAGAAGGAGCACAAATAATTCGGTCAACAGACAACTCCGCACACTCTCATATGCTCCCTTCAAGCTTATACGGAAATAAGTATTTGCACGGGGAAGCTTAAAAGTCTTGTCAAGCTTGTACCAGAACTTCACAAGAGGTTCATCAAGTACACATATAGGGTGGGACATACTAGCAAAGTCATCGCAATGGTTATCCCCATGTACAGTAAAGTTTACAGGAATGAATTCATTCTCTGCAGGCAGGTGCAATAAAGCATGAACCTCAGGAGGGTCAGACCACAGATCCAACAAATATCGAGAGAAATCTTCCTCATAGTATCTTGATCCAAACCACGGCTCAGATAAGAAACCTGAACGAAAACACATATTAGTTAAGGATCGCATTGCACCAACTACGAGAAAATTCTCGGTTCTAAACCCTCAATCATGACGAGCCTTGACATGAAAGAATCTTAATGGGGAAACAACAGGAGACACCTATCAAGGTTAGAATCTTAAGACTTTAGTTTTTGAACTTTGTAAACGATTGTAAGCCCATAAACAACCTTTAGGGTGTGTTTAATTTTCCTCTAGATAAATGGGGGATAATTAATGATGGAGGATAAGAAGTGGGATTAATAATGATGGGATAGTGAGTTGGATTTTATATCCAACCTACAATACATATCCATTGTTTGATTTTCACCATTGGATAGTAATTTATGATACAAAAATACCTCTGCCTACTTATAAAAAAAAAAATGCTTCTTCGTCTCTCTCCTCCGCCTGAAATCAAACAAGAAAATCAAACAACAGGATTTATGACAAAAATCAATGAAAATCAACATGCCTCAAAGCAAATCAACGAAAGATATAAAAAATCATCGGCCTGAAAATCAAAGAAAGATATCACAAAAATCAAACCAAAAAATCACAAGAAAATCAAGAAAATCACAACCAACAACCTCAGATTTATCAAGAAAATCATCATCGGCTTGAAAATGCAACCAACAGGCCTCAGATTTATCATTGGCTTGAAAATCAAAGCAACTGAGACAGAGCAACATCAACGGCGGCAAGAAAAGCAACCATCAGGCTCCGTCAGGTCTTGCCGGAGGAAGGGAGGGAGGCAATAGCAGTGGTTGCGCACCAGGGCTTACCGGCACCGCCATCATCACCACCACCACCTTCAACCTCTAACCTAAAGAGTTTTCATCATCGATATTTGTCCTGACTACTTCGGAGCCATGCTTGTCAATTGAGGGCAAGGAAGAGAATCGGCAGATCTGAGGCTTCTCCGAGGGCCACAAGGAGAAATGGGTAGATCTCAGAGGGAGTCATTCAGATGAGGAAAGGAATCAAGGGCAATCATGGCTTTTTCTTCTTATCCAGCCATTGCGGGAATTGCAAAACCACATAACCCACGTCTTTTCTTTTCTCACGTTTTCACGGGAATAAAACTATGCGGGATATGTATTCCATGATGCTCTTACACAAATCAAACATGGGATAAGGACATGGGGGATTTGATTTCCCACATATTCTTGTCCCACAGTGAAATCAAACGTGGCCTAAGAGTTTCACTCACCAAAAGATGATGGCGTAATAAGTTTTACTCCCCTGCTAGAGTCTGAAAGCATACCAGGGATCAAAGCACATAAATCTCATTAAAGAATTTTGTTGAACACTTGACAATCAAACAGTATAAGAGAGGAGATGTGCCGATTTTTACGTGGAAAACCCAATCATGGAAAACCACGGGAGGAGAACCATCAATCTACTATCAAAGTAGAAGAGACCTTACAAATCAAGGGATCAAAGAGAGTTACATGTGGGATAAGAATTAGAAGAGTATAGGTACATATAATGAAAAGAGTTGAGTAAATAGTAAGTTCTGGTAATTGGTAAATAGTGGGCGATGGAGTTGGAGTAGAGGACTAGTATTTTAATTTTTAAATTTTAACTAAGAAGGAAAATAGAAAAATATCAAAATTTAAGACTTGCAGATCACCCTCCTGGAAAAGTAAGATTTTCTATACCAATGAATAGCTATAATGAAGATACCTGGCCAAGAGACTGTTCCCTTCTTGAATATTATTTGTCAATTCTAGACTACGAGCAACCTTTTTCTCTAAGGTTGCCCGCACTGTTATAATTAAAGAGGAACAACTGGCAGTTACTATGAACTAGTTTCACTCAATCATCTTTTTCTTTATTTTGTCAAAGTTTCGACATGACACTAACATGTACTCTTGCTAGAACTATGCTGTGCTATCTGTTCAACTTCCTGGCTTTCAAATTTACCTTTCTGTGCGGTTTTGCTTTGGGCATTGAAGATACTGAGATAGATGTTAAGCTCTCTTGCAGAGCATGAACATTTTGACATTTTTGTCCCGTAGTTGAATCTTAGTAGTTTTTGTTGTAATTTTAAATTAACCAGTATACTTAAAGAGTGTCTGAAAACCTTTAAATTGTTATGAATAAATATTTTCTGTGGATTATATGGAGTTTTCTTTTTCCTTTTCCTGGTCTTAGGTGGGATATGTGATTTTCGCCCCCCTCCGCAGTGCCAAGTGCTTTTCCAAATATATTGAGAATAGCTGGAAATCATTTTTTTTTGGGTGGTGAAATCTTGTTAGTCTTACATGTAGTACAAGAGCATGATTCCTTTTCCATGATATATTTGTGGGTCTGAGCCAGGTCTGTTTTCTGCGTTTGTTTTTTTTGGGGGATGGCTTCCAAATTCTTTTGTCATAAAGCAATGAATCCAGCTTGCTGTTTATATCTTTAGGTGGTGCGGTCGAGGCTGCAAGAACAAGGGCACCACTCTGAAAAGCGGTATTCGGGTGTGATAGATTGCATTAGTAAAGTTCATAAACAAGACGGTATCCCAGGCTTTTACCGTGGGTGCGCCACCAACCTTCTTAGGACCACTCCTGCTGCTGTAATCACATTCACCAGCTTCGAGATGGTTCACCGATTTCTTGTTGATTTGTTCCATCCAGATGCTCACGCTCAGACACTCTGATGATGGGGATGATCACAACCAGCTCTCTTGCCAGGCTCGGATTTTTTTCATACCAGTTACAACTCTATTCAGCTCATCCATGCTTCACCTGGTTTGGAAATTATGCCAGCTCATATTTTTATAGCCATGCTATTGTGGTTTGTCAACTTATGATTTTCTTCTTGGCTGAAGGATAAGATAGCTAGTCTTCAATTTTCATATGATAATGTCGAAAGATGGCACGAGGGGAACATGAACGATTAAACACTTTTGCCTTTTGGGTTGGCTTGTCTATACGCTAGTGTCCACTGTAATTTTTTAAATTTGATGTCTGGCTCTCTGGTAACCCTAATCATTTTTCTGTCGAAATTGGTCTTGATGATACAACTCCGTCTTGTCTTTATCGAGTGAATGGAAGTCCTGTGCCACGGTATCGCCTCACTAGCGCAATTGTTCTGAATGATGAGCCTTTTTGGGGCTTTTGGACAGGAAATGGCTCATTATGACGAGATGTAAATTTTTTTTAAGTCCTATCAATACACAAAACTCTTTTTTAGTCATTAATTTTTAATAATTCTTTTTTAGCTACTTTAGCCAATAAAATATCATTAATGCTCTTATCGAATTCCAAATTGAATGATCACATGTCTTTATCGGTGATTTGAAATCGGTGAGAACCCTACATTGGTAATTTTCGAATCATCCTCAGGAGCCCTAACTTTTGATTTTCGGTGACAGCAAATTAATTAGAGTCCTAACCCTGTATCGTATTTGGCCTAATTTGGGATTTTTCGAGCGATGGTCAGCTATAATCTGCGATTTTCAGGAAGAAAGAGCAGCGAAGAAGCCCTAACTTCCGATCGAGCGACGATGGAGGTAAAATTGCCAAATGAATATCGTTTTAGTATGTGTTCTGCGATTTCATGATGATTTACCATGAGTTAACATGAATTAGTATGATTTAGCATGATTTCTCGACGATTTAGACAGATCGGTCTTACCGATATCATCATCGGTCAGACCGATTTACACCATCGG
>JAOWBR010182903.1:0-10602 GCA_028571145.1 Dionaea muscipula | reverse complement strand
TACTTTTTTTTCGGTAAATAAATAAATGTATATAAAAAAACGCAAAAAGTAACGCTGTTACAAGAAGGATCCCGTAATCACCTCTTAAACTGACCTAATTGTCAAAAGATCATGGACCACCAAAAATCCTGCACAAAAAACTGGCAGGACCCACCCGCAGCTAGGCCACTGAGGCACCTAGCACAACCTGCTAGGAAGGTGCAAACCAACCACAAAAGAAACGGAAAAAACACAACCAAGGGCAACAATAGAAAAAATCACACAGAAAGGACACAGAAAACACAAACAAGGAGAAACTATGAGCGGCCTTGGCCACGAGCCCCTCCGCACCCTCTGAGGAGTCTTGGCGGCCGTCCGGTCACCGTCGGCCCCTATGGCGTGTCCAAGCAAGAAAGCGGCCTCCAAGAGAAGAAGGGGAAGGTGAATCGGGAAAAAAGGGCCCGAAATGAAGAAGGAGAGAGGGGGAAAAACCTTGAGAGAAGGAGGAGTTTCTCTCTTTAGTGTAAGAGTTGTTTACTGAGCATCTACCTTATGTAGTTTTGCAGCAGAGGTTTTCCATGTGTCCAGGTACTTTATTTACTTGAATGTGGTTCTAGATAATTTCTATGCTCTTCCTACAGATTTTTAAATGCATGCGTATTGAAATGCAAAGAGTGAAGAAAACCAGTATTTTTTTTTGGAGTAATCTGATGAAGTAGTTGTAATTCATGCTACGACTTATGCATTTGTGCCCTTTTGCCCTTTAACTTTTTTCCTGGATTTGCCTTATTCTTGTTCTTGACTAAAGCTCCTACTGTGGAATAACCTTTTCTTACAGAAACTATGGATAACATCTTTATGCACAAAGTTGCTACACCCATTTAGAATCAATGGCTGGTGTATTTTTTCCTAACTTTATTTAGGTAATAGTACACAAAAATCTGTTGATGATCATAGCTGTCAAAAGGGTGATTTATTTCATGGACTTTATTGATGTGTTTTTATCTTTTATCATACAGTGTTATCCACTATCATGAGTTGACTATATGTATTGCTACTTAGAGGTAGCCCGTGCCTTCGACATGATAAGCACCCCCCTCCCCTGAATCAATTTAAAACAAAAGTGGATTTGGTGTGAAATTTAAAAAATTAAATAGTGGATATGGGTAATGGGTAATAGGTAAATAGTGTGTTGATTTAATATTTAATTTTAGTGAAATTTAATCTTAGCCGTTTGTTGTGTTTGTATTTGTAAAATTTAATCTCAGTCGTTCTTTGGTAGGGAATTCAAAAAAGTGCTTCTTTGTATTATAAATATATTATTCTATATTACTTTACCTAACCCAAACTTAATCTTCAGACTAGGTTAGGACAATGCGTGTTAGATAGTCAACAACCAACACACTATATTTATTGGATCCTGTATACATGTATCCTGCTCATATGTATTCAATGGATATGTGTGGCCGACCTTATAATTTTTTATCTAATAAAATGAATCAAAAAAAAGAAAGAAAGTATACTACCAAATTTCAAACCATAAATGAAATCTGGTAGTATACCTAGTGGGAAGTGGTGGTGATGATGATGATGATGATGATGAATACACGAAAATCTGTTCAAAGGAATCTCTTGGAACACTTGATTATTTGATTGTTAGTTTGTTAGTTTTTGGATGTAAGTGAAACATTCCGTTTTTCTTATGAACTTCAGTAAGCATGTCAATTCGATGGGGTGATCATTTCCAGACCTAAAACTCTAATCTTAGCTTTATCGGTAAAAAACACTTCAGTATAGGGATGTCTAACATTCATATTCATTAATTTGCCACTTATTTTTGAGTTCTGAATCTGATCAATTGTGCTGAAGGAAATATTGACTGAAGTTATCAGGAAGGACCTTAAGAGGTTGCACCTTACCATGACCAGTGCATTAAGTCCTACAAACTGAAAAACATGGTTACATGTAAACGGCCCCACCTGGTAGGGATTAAGGTCCAGCTCATGATGATGATTATTGTACAGGATGTCTGTCATTATGTATTGTCTATTTCTTCAGATTGTCTAGTTTTGGACATGTCTGTCGTACATACCAGTCTCTGGCATTATGTAATTGTTTCTCTTGTTTTCATTAGGTTATAAGAGAACGCAAGTGGAATGAAGTAGTTTTGAACTTCGATTTCTCCTCTACAGTGAGGAACATGTCATTTGTTCTTCGGAAATACTATCTATCTCTTCTTTACCACTTTGAGCAGGCCTATTTCTTCAGGAAAACAATGCCTACGGTGTCATTGGCTGGTACAAGTGCAATTCATGATTCATTTTGGAAACCTGCTGTCTTCTCTTTTATGTAATATTCTATAAACTTAGTTTGTTTTCTTTTATTTGTTTGTATCACCTGCAGTTCCACTGGTTGAAGGTGATATGACCACCCCTGATGACAACAGTGAATCTACTTCTAAGTGCTTTTTGTCATGTAAGAGTTAGCAACCTCCATTTGGTTATCTTTGCTGATATTGAGAGTATTTTCGTTATTATTCGCTATTCGCGAATTTTCCTTTCACCTTCATGAATATAGTTTGGATATTGTTATCTAGTAATATCTCTGGTTTGAATTAGATTAGTCGTTACTTTTTTCTCTTGATGATGACAACTTACCTGTGTTGTATTTAGCATGGTTTGGCGAAGTTGATTTCTCATCATCTAGTGGCATCAATGTTTTCAATCGATGGTCACATTTGTTTTTGGCTGTTTGGATGTATGTTCTGTCTATATACACCTTTTACTGGGATGCTTGAGTTGCACCACATATTATTTTAGCAGTACAGGGCCTCTAGCATGGATTTTTTTTCCTCTTGTATGCCGCATCCTGATTGCTGTAGTGCCAGGACCACAAGGTTGTCAATGTTACTCAGTAGTTGTTTTCCAGGCTTTGCTTTGTAGAGTGGTGAATTCAGGGCACATTATTCACCTGTTTATCTTTTGAATCCTTGATGGAGTTTTGCTGAAGGACCCTTCTGAATTCCCTGATTTTATTCCTTTTCCCCCTCCCCTTTGTAGTTGGAAACAACTGAAAGACCAAATCTCATAAGCATGGAGTTCTCAAGAAACCTAAACTCTCCTGCAATTTATTCTCTAGCTAGCTTTCTCTTTTACATATCATCAGGCATGAATAAAAATTTGGTTTTGCTTACTGAATACTAATAGACCAGAGAGAAACTATGTATGTTAGTCTTGTAAGCACCATTATTGGAATTCCTTCTTTCACTTGACAATCTAATTTGACCAGGTTCTCATTGATAATCGATCATCTTATTCTGAATCATCATAGTAGCTCAGAGCAGTTTTCCAGATGATTTTAGCATCTCAGTTTTGTTTCCGGTGCATTAAATGTACCACAGGAAATACTCTCTTTTGGATCTAGAAATCAAGCTAGTTGTTTGAGCATTATACTGTCTCTGCTTGGGTGGGTTTGATCAATCATTAGGTGATTTGGTGGTCTGAGACTAAAGATAAAGTGGCGATGGCTAATTCATGTCCCCTGGGTTTAGGGTAAAAATGTCCTTGTAGAAGAAAAACCAGATCATCTCCTTTTGTGGGAGTTTCTCTTGTTACGGGGAAAAAAGAAGAGGAAAACTAGATCAGCTTATTTTGCATGTGTTTATGAAATCATATGCTTTTTCGTATCTATATCGGTACCTGATATCTGTTTATCTTCATATCTATTAGACTCTGTTGCTAGATTGATCTTTAGTTTGATGGAGAGTAATATCTACGATAGATCAGAATGGCTTCGACAATCCGTGTAGCTGACCACATGAACTGTAAAAGGCTATAGTTAGTATATGTTGGTAGATTGATGATATCCATTGATATATTCCTATTTTACATGCAGCTGCTTGTGCACTGCGGACTGGCATTTCTTTGGTTGGAGTTATCGAGAAAAAATGTGACAGTGGATATATTGTTTCCATCAACCTGGGATCCGAGCAGCTAAAAGGCGTCCTTTATCACATTCCTAGTATGTCGCGTTCATCTTGTAGTTCTGATACTAGTGGTACCCAACATGGGATACACAAGAAATCTCGAATGAGATTAAAGGATCCTTCTAGAGCTAAGCCCAACAGAAGTGGTTACACTTTCTTCTTTGCTGAGCAGTAAGAAAATTGGATCCCTCTGGAGCCGAGCTATCGGAGGGAGAAAAGCAGGTATGCACATTCACATTATCTATACAAGTGCCGGTGCTCTTAAAAATTGGATTCTACATAATCTTGTCGGTGGTTGAACCTTTTTAATTTCTCATTTTTGGCCAGTTATACCTTTTAATTTCTCATTTTTGAGAACGAATCAATAGGCAAGCTTACAATCAAATATCAATAAATCACAGTTTATTATAGACACCAAGTAACTGAACCATCAACACAAGAATACATGAGTGTGAAGGCTCTTGGGACGTTGGGTTCATGTGAATACAACCAGTAAACTTGCCCGACTATCAAAGTATTCTCACTAAAAATATGGATATCTATTATTGATCTTAATAGGTACACATGATTTGACTAGTGTAATCCTACAAGTCTACATGACCATTGACCAATGGTCGTCCATTGAGTATTGTAGAGCCATCCTTAAAAGGCCTATTCTCTATAACGGTCAAGTTCACTTCTTAAAACGGAAGATTTTCCCCTGAACTTGCCCGACTCGTGTGTGTTCTAAGGCCGTCCAATGCACATGACAAACCCTAACTCGATATACATGTCATGGGTACAAACGATTCATATGAGTATAATTGGTTATTTATATGTGCTCACAACACACAAGCAAGGAATTTTACTCAAGTTCGGAAACAGGAAATAGACACACAAAGATATTATGGCCATGGGTATCACATAGTTATTAACATGAACATACAATCAACAATACAAGCTTATACGGGGTATGTCGGCCGTATGAAAAAAAGGGTATCAAGAAATAGTAAATACGAACAGGAGTTTAACGATCGTAAGTGTATTAGACGCTTGCCTGTAATCTGAGAATAAATCCAAACACCAATATAAGATTGGCAGAAGGCAACGAACATGAACAAGAAATATGACACTTAAATTACCAGTGTCCCTACGCCGAATATAAAATACCAACTTGATAATTAGGCAACTCTAGTCCAATTACTCCCAATTAATTAACCATTTGTTCTGCTTTAATTTCCAAATACCAGCAGAAGGCTTGTTATTGATACATGGTAAATGTGTGCATTTATATATCAATCCCATATGTGACGACATGCCATTCCATACACAACATGGTTAACCCAAAATCCTCTATGAACTAGTTCACCCTTTCCTTGGGCATATAATATATTCCCAACCTATTTAATAGAATTAAATGTCCGTTACACGCTTGATATATTGTTTCCCCTTTTCAATTGTCACAAGCATCCACATTAATATATGCATATGTATATAGATTTGTACAAACCCATACGTATTATTGTTCATATTTGTACTCATTATTATTGTACATATTATGTCATATATGTTTGCATATCCAATTCACATGCAGACAAACAATCCCACATACACACCAAATCAGTGAAATCACCCATCTCAGCCCCCTATCACCAAACCCAGATCACTAACCCAAATCACCGCCAAAAATTTCATATATACATCTCACACACAAATAAACCCAATCTCACTGCCAGTTCCACTACTAGCCGCAAAACCATCGCTGGAAAAAGTGTTCTCGCCACCCTCTGCTTGCCGCTCATCTAAGACAGCTCACAGCTCATGGCCGTTGATAATGTTGAAGAGTCTTGGTTAATGAAGGCGGGGCAAATGTTCGAGAAAGGGCATAGGGATAAGGAGCGGTACAGGACTCAGATGCTGGAGTACAAGAGGTCTCACAATCAGTAACTCCATCAAGAAAAACTTCACAAGATTCTATTAGATGCTGCATAGCTTATCGTCGTTTTCGTTTGCTAGCTAGCTGCTGCTCTCGCAATTAATTTTTGCTATTGCTGCTGCTGCTGCTGCTCGTCTTCATCTTCTTCTGCTGGGTGAGTCTCTGCAATTATTATTACCAGGGTCAGGGTGATATATAAAACTCTATCTGTATGATTGAGCTTCTAGCGCTGAAGGGGATGTATCATGTAGGGATCCATATATTCTATGAATTTCTATCCTTGTCTCTGGATGATCTATTGAACTATGACAGCTTATCCCTGCATATTTGTATCGCACGCGTGCTTATACGAATTTTTCTACATGGACGGAGCACCAAACCGTGCGGCAGACAGATGCCCCACCACGGCACCACCCCCGCCCTCTATACCCCCTGCTTGCCCCTTCTCTGCTCTTTGGGCCCCCTCTTCTGCAGCTCTGCTCCTCTCTGTGCTTCTCCCTCTCCTACTGCTGCTCCGTCCAATTAGTCGATCTGGTTGGGGCGAATAATCTTGAATCAGGGAAAGCAGAGGAATCCTGAAAACAAAAGATAAAGAAAAGAGAGTAAAAATTTTAACCCTTCATTGTTCATGTTTTTAAAATTTTCTCCTGATTTTTAACTTTTTTTAATTTACCGCCTAGCTTTAGAAAATTTAATCAATTTATCATCTAATTTTTGAAAATTTGATCAATTTATCCCAACTAATAAAAATTATAATTTTTGAGAATTACATTAAAATTTCAAATTTGATCAAATTTTTAAAGATTGAGTGGTAAATTGTTCGAATTTTTAAAGGTTAGCATGTAAATTGAAAAAAGCTAAAAATAAGAGGGAAGTTTTTTTGTTTTTTTTTAAATGAACAAAACCGTGTTTTTTAATTTTTGCTCGAAAAGAGATGCCGGCGATGGTAATTGGTAACTGGCAAGTGTTGTGAGTTACTGTGTTGTGAATAACTGAATATAGCTGGAGTGGTTACGGATTTCATGATTTGATTTTTTATTATTTTTATCTTTATAGAATTTTGGAAAGAAACGGAGATATTCTGATTATATCAATATATCTTCTTGAAAATTAAATTATCAAATTTATCAATTGCTTGCTTGCAGGTTCACGAAATTCATGAATCATGGTTATAAATATGACCATCAAATGACCAAATACGAGATATTAGATTTCGGCTGCGTGATCGCTCCTCTCTCCATCAAGCTGGCCGCCATGGGCAAGGACAACGCCAAGACCGCCTTCGGCAACTTGTGCTACCTCTGTGGAAAGACTTTCCAAAACGTCAAGGCGCTGCACGGCCACATGAGATGCCACCCTGAGAGACAATACAGGGGCATGCATGTGCTGTTCCCAACTACAACTACAACCACTCTTCCTTCGCCTAACCCTAACCCTAGCCCTAGCCCTAGCCCTAACCCTAATCCACACTCCACACCAGCCCATCTCCCAGCTGCTGCAGCTGGTGCTGGTATTCCATCATCACCGGTGCTGTCGTCATCACCATCACCATCGCCTACAATGAATTATGCTTTGGGATGGACTGTCAAGGGCAAGCGGGGTCGCAGGAGCACTACTACTAATACTAGTGTTGTTGGCAAGACCTCTAGATCTGTCCCTAATTGCATTCATGAATATCATCATCACTCTGATGATCATGATAATCATAATCATGGAGAAGGCCGCGGCAGCTCCGCTGAAATTTCTACGCTTTCCAATTATGCTGGTGGTGACCAGATTTGTTGGGATACTGCAGATCATGACTCCTTTGCTCACAAGAAACGTCCGAGATTATTACTTGGAAGAGAAGTCCCCCAGCTGCGAGTTTCCAAGAATAGTACTACTGATGATATTGCAGCAGCAGCAGGTCCACCAGCTGATCAGTACTTGCAGGACTACGCCGCAACATTGTCGGATCAGGAGCCGATGAGGGCGGGCGCCACCTGTGTGAAGCAGCTGGACATGAAACCCAAGCATAATAATGATCATATTCTGCACGAGTGCGACAAATGTGGTAGATCTTTTGATTCTCACCAGGCCTTAGGGGGTCACAAATCGAGCCACTACATTAAGCCCAAGCAAAGTAATTCCGAGTCGGGCTTGGGAAGTGCGAAGATGGTCACGTCCTTGACGATGATGAGGGGGATCAGGAAACACCAGTGCAAGCGTTGTGGAATGAGTTTCGAGAAAGGCCAGTCGCTGGGCGGCCACATGAGGAAACACTGGATTAATCCTCCTGCTACCCCTGCACCTGCTGCTGCTTCTGCTTCCGCTGATAATTATAATATTAATACTAGTAGTACTGCTCATGTTGATCATACAGCTGCTGGTCAAGCAAATTCTGCTTCTGGTAGTACTACTGGATTTGCTGCATCTGCTAATTCTACTACTACTACTCCTTCGGCTGCTTCAGATTCTGCTGCGCCTGCTGCTGAGAACCGGACGGTGCTTCACTTTGATCTTAATGAGCTACCCTCAGTCTAGTCCTACCTAGACGACCAAATATTGTAGTAGACCAGCTGCTCGTACGGCTTACTCCCTCTCTCATATATATGTATGATTAGGATTTACCTGTGTCTTTGGCACGTTAAAAAATTATTTTTAATTGAATAAAATATTTATCGTGTCGAAAACATAAATTTCTCCTCCTCTCTCCCTCTCTCTTTTCTCCCTTCCTCTTGTTTTCCTCTCTCCTCTCTCCCACATGGATGTTCATATTGGACCAAATTGATTTTCAAATTCTAAAATCATTTTTAATTATATTATAGATATATGTTCATGCATGCATACATGCATATATAAATAGGCAGCAGGGGTCATTAGTCAGCCATACATGTGGGATCAATAATTAATTAAATTTAGCCCTTTCTACCTTTAGTTTCTTTCTCTTTTTAATATTGTAATTAATGCCCTTTGTGTTTTAATTATAACTGATGCATTTTTTTTTCTTTATTGGTAAAACTGATGCATGTTATGATAAACATTATTTAGGAGTCTTCTATCATAAAGTTAGTCGTCTAGTAAATTTGTTTGTTTAACAAGTAAGCATGATCAAAAGTCACATTCGAATCGTGTCTCCTCTCAGTTTCGAGACCTCTCTCTTCCCTTTCCCTTCCTACAATGTGACAAAAAAAAAAAACTTTTATACTTTCATTATAAGGATGATTTTTTTTTTAAACGTTCTTTTTTTTCTTTCCTCCTTTTTTTAATCTTCTATTTAGTTTCAAAATAATTTTAAACCGGTTCGGTAAAATGAGGTCACAAACATTTTCTCTTCGCTGATCCAAAAAAAAAAAAAAAAAAAAAAATCATCAATCAAATACTTTCTTATTGCATTTGTGTGCGCCGGGCCGGCCTTAACTCCCTATGTCTCGTGTTTGCGCACGGAAGTAAAATTTCACCATTCACTATCCTTAATTATTTTTTTAAAATATATTTAACTAATATAATTACCTAATAACATTTTGCAGGCCAAGATCTTTTCCGTAATCTTTACAGTATCAAATCAAATGATAGATGATGATACACAATCACCAAAGAAGAGAGAATATTTTCATTCTTGCTAACCCTATTTATAGTCAATTGCTTTTTCATCCCCTTAATTCCCAGCCCCAACACCACAAAAAAGAGAATATAGACAAAAACATTTAGAGTAGATATCCATTTTTACATAGTAGTGGAGATTTTATTTAGCCATTGAATTAGTGTTATAAATGGTTGAGATTGATTGGTAGTGAGTGAATAGTAAATACTGCTAGTAGTGGGTGAATAATGGAATGAACAGTGACTCAAGATGAAATTTGAGTCTTTGATGATTTCTAATCCAACGGTTGTAAGAGGTTCATGCACACTACTTTTAAAAAATGGATGTCCACACTAGAAGTGGACTCTCTTTATATATATACTAGGGTTACCCGCGCCTTCGGCACGGATACGATGAACACTTAATTCTCTCGAATCGATTAAAAATATATATTATCAACTATATGAAAAAAATCAATGAAAAATTTAAAAAATTAAAAATAAAATTATATCAATATTACTCTTGTCTGAATCATATAGAAAAAATAACAAAATTTAAATATAATATTACATAATTTTTGATATTTTTTTAAAAAAAATTAATATAAAAAAAATTCCACATCACATCACACCCCATCCCACCCCACCACTCTCACTCTCACACACTCTCTCTCTTTCACTTTGATGTGACATGTATTTTAATATATTTTAAATACTAACCTTATTTATGATATAGATATATATACACGGGGAGGATATATGAACACACTTGGTGATACACTTCGTGACACACTTTTGATCGGAGATGTTTTGGGCCGATCCGAAACGGTGGATGCATAGAAAATGAAAAAATAAGGAGGGGCTCCGTCCTCAGAATCGTAAAAAATATTAGAAAGGGTTTCATTCAGATGTTTTTTGGGCCGATTTTGGCACTATAAAGTAAGTACCTTATCCGAAATGATTTTGGACGATCCGACCATTGAATATGTTCAAAATATAATAAGAAATTACTGCATTAACCCCTCGGGTTACGGTAGGGTTGATTGTGCCCAAATATACCCGATTTTTATAGGATTTTTAGTTTTTCGGGTTTTCTTTTAGTTGGTTTTATTGCATTAATACCTCGGGTTACGGTAGAGTTTCTTATACCCAAATAGGATTT
>JAOWBR010182892.1:0-10602 GCA_028571145.1 Dionaea muscipula | reverse complement strand
GCCAACGGAAAGTATGTAGAAAACGGTATCAAGTATGAGAGAAACGGGTAGGTTTGTGTGTACATCCCCTCACCTGATGTCGAAAGGTCCTTAAGCTCTATCGGATGCTCACCGTTAATTGATTTTTAGATTTCTGAATTTTCATAATTCAAAATTGTGTTGCTTAAATTTGAAACAGTTATAAACAAGTGTGTAAATATTAAACAATCATGTATTGCTCTTATAAAATACTTCTCATCTGATTTCTTTTTTTTTTTTTTTGCAAATATTACATGACGTTTTCAATTTATTTGTTAAACAAATTTTAAAAAACGAGAAATACGGGAGGAAAAACTAAAATTCAAAATTCGCGCGAAAAAGGTCTTTTCCAGGTTTTGGAAACCTAATTTCACGGCGACACGTTAGCGATCCCGGTGAACTTATATCAACCAATAAGAAACAGCAATGCCTTTTATATAAAGCAAAACCCATCACGACAATTGTTATCAAGGTAGAGAATCCTTTCTTCTCTTGGACTGCTTCGAATTCACTTGAACGTGGGATTAGGGTTTTACGCCAATCGATCGATCGCCGCGAAGATGAGCAGCAAGGAAGGATCCACTAAGGGAGGCAGAGGCAAGCCGAAGTCATCGAAGTCTGTATCGAGATCTCAGAAAGCCGGCCTCCAGTTCCCCGTCGGTAGAATCGCGCGCTTCCTCAAGGCCGGAAAATACGCCGAGCGTGTCGGCGCCGGTGCTCCGGTCTATCTCTCCGCCGTCTTAGAGTACCTCGCCGCCGAGGTACTCAATATTCTTATCTAGATCGTTCGATTTGTGTCCGTGCCTTCATTTAGCCTTTGGATTATTGTTAGGGTTCTGTGAATTCTTGAATTTTCTAAAATCAAGAAGTTTAATTGCTCCATTCATTGTTTTTAAGATCCTGAATGTATATGTTAATCTCTTTGTATGTTGGTGTAGGTTTTGGAATTGGCTGGGAATGCGGCGAGAGACAACAAGAAGACTAGGATCGTCCCTCGGCACATTCAATTAGCGGTGAGAAACGATGAGGAGTTGAGCAGACTACTTGGTTCTGTAACGATTGCTAATGGCGGCGTTCTGCCTAATATTCACCAAAATCTCTTGCCCAAGAAGACGGACAAAAAGAGAGAGATTGGCTCCGAGTCTCAGGAGTTCTAGATGTTGGGCTTCTCTGTAGACTTCAAGATTTTGTTGGTTTTCTGCTTACACCATGAGCAATGGATGAATAGAACCTTCGATAGTGTAATCTGATTGTTTTGATCAATTTCAGTTTTCAGGGATGAAAGAAACCTCATTTTTGCTTATTTTCCGTGCGCACTTTGACGAGTTCATATTTGTAGTTTTTTTTTTTTTTTTCATCACTTGGCATTCTTTTCCATGGTGGAGGAGGAGACTGGAATCGGCCTCTCAATCCACTGATGTTTCAAAAGTAGCCTCCTCGATAATTCAGTGTGGGGCAAGAAGTTTTTCTAAGGTTTAACGAGAACTAATAGTGTGTCTGCATGGTAACTTGTGGCATCTCATCATGCCAATCAAAAATTGACATTTGTTAAATGTTAATTTTGGGTTGGTTTCAGGATAACTGGTGATACCATGCGGACTTCCAAAAATATCTCAGTTTTAATGCACTTTTTCATGGGGTCAAATGGGATAATTCTATTTGGCATGAATGCTGGAAGGAAAGTTGGAAGGAAAACTGATGTGGCACAATAACAATCACAAAATATGCAGTGGGGCCTACACTTTCTTTTTTGGGCCTACAAATTGTGTGGCTGAGGGATTGTCACCTTAACAATCCTTTTAACTCTCCTTCCATGTGTCCTGTCAAATAGTAAGATTGGGTCAAATGAGGTCCCCGATATACATGAAACTTTCTGACGGAACAAATACCCGGTTGAAAAATTTCCCAATGTGTTTAGGATCGTTCAAGGACATAATATTTTGATAGAATCTCAAGTTATAATTTTTCTGTTAAAGGCAACTTTTTTTGATTCTATAATATATTGGATGACTTTTCTTTTTTGGATCAATAGTCTTTGAACAGTAGTTTATGAACTTTACCTGGACCACTAACTACTTTGTCTGATGTGTGCACTGTATATAGAGGCATCATGTGAAATACCGGGGTGATCAGATTATCCATTTCATGTGGCTGAGAAAGAGCTCAGCTCACCATTGTCTGTCTCTCTCTCAATCATAGTGTAAGTCCCATCTTGGCAGATTCTCTGAATGGGCACTGCTGCAGTCTACTATGTTTACCTGGGATTATCATGCTGTCATGGGCCTAGAGTTGGAACAATTAGGAACACCAACACTAATATAATTTCATCAGGAACTATGAAGTTGCGAAGGCAGGTGTTGGAGCAGTTGGATAAAGAGCTAGCTAAAGGGGATGAAAAAACTGCACTCTCTCTTGTTAAAGATTCACAAGGAAAGCCTGGTGGTTTACGATGCTTCGGAGCCGCCAGACAGGCAAAATTTCACTATTTCAATTCAATCAAATGCAGTGCTAATTGATACTCTCCTTGTGTTTCAGAAATTTAGATTTCTATCTTTGAACTGTTCAATTCTGATATTACTCTTCTGTGTTTTTCTGCTTTAATTTGCTTCTTCAGTTCTTCCTCAAAATGAATGTGATTCTTTTAAAATTCTCAAATGCTGTACTAATGCTGAGAAATTGATATAATGAAACTGCAATTTAGTCGTTTGGTTTCTCGGATGATCTAAACTCGGCAGTTTGTAACATCAAAGAGTGTGGCAGCACTTTGTCTATCAAGTAAAAATACTAGTATGTCCGCCAAGCCTTGGCTTATGGTTTCTTACAGAAGTGAACGATTGACCTCAGTAACAAACTGAGAAGGATCTGGGCTCTATTTTATTTTGTTGCTTTTATGCTTTTATTCAAGTTTGATGGATTTTCTTTTCGATATATATTCGACACGCACATAGCTGTATCTTGTTGCATTTTGAAGTTCTAGGATTTGAACCCACCATCTCAAAACCTTCAGAGCTGAAATCAGTGAAGTTCCTTTGCAGATGTTTAGAACTACTTATTTGATGAAGAAATGACTTTCAGTATAGGTGCCTCAGAGGATTTACACATTTGATGAGTTAAAGCTGAACGGAATCGAAACTGTTTCTCTATTGTCTCCCGTGGATGGTACTCTTGGTTCAATTGAAAGAAACCTGCAGATAGCAGCTGTCTTAGGAGGTGCTGCTGCATGGAGTGCCTTCAGACTCGACTCTCAACAAGTGTTGTATATATCGCTGGGGCTGTTGTTTTTGTGGACACTAGATGTGGTAAGTCCTATCATATTTGTGTAACTAAGAATAATCCATTTTTTGCAGTTTTATAGTTCTGGCAAGATCAAAGATGTCTGTACTACAAACATCTATCACTCGGCAAAACATAGTCATCGTTGCACAAAAATTACCAATGTAGTTGTGCATTCCTCGCCTTGTACCTAAATGTGATTTCTGGGCGAAACGTGGATGCGTTCGGAGCACGGCGGGCTGGCGTGTGCTCGGGGCAGCGTGCAGCCGTACTTACCACAACCCGATATGAAGACTGACTATCCTCACCCGTACTTAGATAGTACTTCCCAGGAGGTCACCCATCCTGAGGACTACTCCACTCCAAGCACGCTTAATTGCGGAGTTCTGATGAACTCTGCTCCACGAAAAGTGGTTAACGAGATGGTGATATAGTCTTTCATATCATGTCTTATAAGCTTCTTCGATTCGGGAATTATAGCCAGTCTCGTGGCGTATTTTTTCCCGTGTATAACAACCACGCTCCCCTTGGATTGTCAAGTTCGTAATTAGCAGCCACATGATCTCTGTTCCTCAATCTCCCAATTTGTAGATTCCTTTGCTCATTCTGCATTTTATTTTTTTTATTTTTTTTTGTATATGGATGCTCTCATACTTTGTGATTGCCTTTCTTCTTCTAGAGGTTGTCTTTCTCCGCTTAGGGGTCTATATGACCACAGAAACTGGAAATAGAGGACTGAAATTGTTTGGCATTCCCTTTTTTCCTGTTGGTGAAATAGAAAACCTTTTTGCTGGAAGCATATAACTCGACCTCCTTAGCTTGTTCCTTACTTGTTTGACATGGAATGGAACAACCACATAGCAAAGGAATTGGAACAACTCTATGTTAGTGGATTCGGATTGCATAGTGTAGTCTGCTACAAGTTTAAATGTGCCATTCGTACTTCTTCTATCGGAAGTATATTACTCCAAAACTCTAAGTAGACAAAATAATTTACAGAGCATCAAGTCAGTCATAGTACGATCATATTCGTCTTGCCTTATTTCTTCCAATTATCTAGGGGTTTCTTGCCAGCAACATGATATTAGGTTGAAGGTTCCATGAGTTTCCTAGTCAGCATTTTTATGCTCATTGGGGTGTTGAGGTTCTAATGCATGCATCATATTCTAAATGCTTAGTTTGGTAACTTACTGGCATCAAATTTTCATATAAATCACGAACCAATTAGCATCCGAGATTTGTATGATCAAGCATACTGGAGGCATTCTTGGTAACTTAGTACTTAATACTTATGTGCCTTATCATGGGTTTTGCTGCGTACAGATCACATTCAATGGAGGGATCGGTGGCTTGGTGCTGGATACAATTGGTCACTTCATTAGTAGGAAGTACCACAACAGGGTTATTCAAGTAAGTCAGTCCATCCACTTCTTGGCTGCAGTATAATTTGTGGCATCATGTGACTGCTCATGGTTCAAGTATGAGAAATAGCTAAACCTACATACAGTATGTTTTGCCCCATGGAGATTTAAGCTAGTCGAAGCATGCTAATGCCAATTGTCGCCTGAGTGTGATTAAACACAATAGGAATTATGTATATATTGATTGCCCTTTCCTTAAATGGAGCAATTTAAAGAGCATGACACATAGGAGAACATGATATGCTGCTTCTTGATTCTGAATTGACCTCTGGTTTGAAATCTTGTGCAGCATGAAGCTGGTCATTTTCTAATCGCCTATTTGCTCGGCGTTCTTCCTAGGGGGTATACACTTTCAAGTTTAGATGCTCTGCAGAAAGAAGGGTCTCTTAATGTTCAAGCAGGAACTTCTTTTGTGGATTCTGAGTTCCTTGAAGAAGTAGGTGGCGTGGTTCTTTCTCATTGTGATGTCATATTACTTTGTTTGGTCCTTGTTCTTTGATCACGGGCAATGCATCGTGTTGCTTTGCAGGTTAATACAGGTAAAGTGACTGCAATGGTATGTAGTCTATCTATGACTACTTCTCTTGATGCTGGCTGTTCTTGTGATTCTCTCTGTTTTTTTTTTTTTGTTTTTTTTTTCATAGGAAATGCTTATGGAGATTGATTTTCTTTATTATTATCAGACGCTGAACAGATTCTCATGCATAGCACTGGCTGGCGTGGCAACCGAATATCTCCTCTATGGATATGCAGAAGGCGGCCTAGCCGATATTAGTAAGGTTGGCTGTTGCCACTGATTTTTTCTAATTAACTCTCTCATGTGTGTGTTTTGGCCTTGACTAACTGTGACTCTTGGTTATACTTATCTTGCTTGCTGTGAAAAAGCTGGATGGATTGCTCAGAGGCTTAGGCTTCACGCAGAAGAAAGCAGATTCACAAATAAGGTGGGCAGTGCTGAACACCATCCTCCTCTTACGCCGCCATGAAGAAGCACGAGCAAAGCTCGCTGATGCCATGTCTGAAAGAAGATCTGTTGGCGATTGCATTGATGCCATAGAAGAAGCCATCGACGATATTTAATTAACAACTGCAAGAAATTAGTCTAATTATTTGCAGTGATGAGTGAGTTAGGAGTGGACTGTTGAGGTAAATTAATAATACAAATGGCAAATGGTTTTGAATCGGTTTACTGTTCTTATAAACAGTACATCTCTTTAATATATTTTTAGTTTTATTCAGACGCTGACACGTGTCCTATATAAAAGAGTGAGGGAGAAGAAGGAGAGGGAGTAGAAAGAGAGGGAAGAGAGAGAAAATAGAATAAAAAATAATTTTTATTTATTTTTAAAAGATTTAAGGGTAGAGTGTTTATTGTGTCGAAGATACGGTTAATATCTATATAATACATGGATCTTGGTTGATCTTTGGTAAAGTGGAATTGGTTTTTTAACATGGTATTAGAGTAGATGTTAATGGTTATGAGCTTGAATCTTATAAACATGATTCACATTTAGATAAATATAATATACGAGTTTTTTATCAAAAAGTTGATCTTCACTTCTCTGTCCAATTCTATATGATTACTACATAGTCATTTCGTTGGAGTAACGACTAAAATGACTCACGCCACCACCAAAATGTAATATTTAGCATCAAAGTTTTCTTTTTGCAAACACGACAATTGAATCACGTTACGAGTTACAAGCAAGAATCTGATTTATTAACTACTGTAGACTTCATTTTATTATATTTCACTGAGCGACTGGGAATCAGAAGCCTATACCGAGAATAAGACCAGAAACGGTCGCTTGATTGGTCGGGCCGCCGGCAGGATAGTCTGCGAATTCCGAAGCCTACGACGACCTCAGGATCGAAGAGAAATGGCGGTGCAGTGGCTGCTGGTGTGCCATGGCCTAGGCACACTGCTGGTGGTGGTCTCCTTCCTCTGCGGACAATGGCCGATTTTTCGAGGCACCTTCATCGAGCGCATCCATTACTTCATCACCTTCGGCGCCTACGACTATCTCCTGTGCTCTCTCTCTCTTTCAAATTCACTCTCTGATTTTCTTGTGGTGGGTGAATTGAATGGTTGATTTTTTTTTTTGTTCATTTCAGGAGATGTATAGGTTTCGTGTGTGGTTCTCGAGGCACAGATGCCGCTCTCTCTGTCGAGTATTTTTGTTGTTATCGCCCTAACCCAACATTACAGGTTACTTCCAATCTCACCTGACATATTATTGAGGATTGTTGAAGTCGGTTTCTCTTTGTGATTTCGAACACCCATCAACTTGAAATTCTTCTCCATTTTATGCCCAGGTTACTGTTTCCATTTGATTAGTCTTGTTTCTTGGTGAATTATTTAGTGCTTGACCGCTCGATTTGTATCGGTGATTGGCAAACAATGGGTTGACTACTAACATTTTCATGTCTTGGAGAAGTTCATCTCTCTCTTTTTCCCCCTTTTCATATCATCTGCCTTAACTTCCTTACTGGGCATACTGGTCTTTGTAGTCGGTATTTGAATGGTGAAGACATTATGGTCTCAAATCCAACACTTCATGTTTAAGCTCCTGGGTGCTTTAACTGGGTATCCAATTGGTTGAAGACTCTATTCAGTACAAGTAGAAATGGTATCTTACATTCTTTCAGCTGGGAGAAACTCAAGAAACATGTTTGCATTTCTCCTCTTCTCTTCACTTCTAAAAAGTTGCTCAATATCCTTAGGACCCCCACCCCGTTTCACTTTTGATCTTCCTCAATTATTTGGTATGGAGAACGGCCCTGTTTCGGGGGCCGATTACAGCTTTTCGTTTTCACCTATGCTGCACTCTTTGCTAATTGCAGATCATGTATATGGCAATAATTGGAGGGACATACTACTTTGTTGTGAAGTCCTCTTTTTCTTATATCCCAAGTTATTATCTCGGTGAAATTCACAGGTATTGCATTAGTAGTTTACGTCAGTTTCCAATGTGTTATTTCTTATATCCCAATATGGTTTCTTTGGAATGTTCTCAGACATGTTATGTTCTTGTAGGTATACCAGCATCTTGGCAGTGTGTGTTGGTGTGATACTATTTCTTCTGACAAGTTTTTCTGATCCTGGAACTGTAAAGGCAGAAAATGTGTCTAAATATCTCTCTGCTTACCCTTATGACAAAGTGATATATTCAGAGAAAGAGTGCTCTACTTGTCATATCCCAAAGTGAGTTCCTGGATTTCTTGGTCAGGTGTTTCCATAAACTACTCTTTGACCTTAATTGATGAAAGGGTTTTGATTCAGACCTGCGAGGTCCAAGCATTGCAGCATATGTGATCGTTGTGTTGCACGGTTTGATCATCACTGTGGATGGATGGTCTGTAGTATCTTGTTCTTGTATGCTTATATCTCTTCCTTATAGTGGGAGAATCTGCTGCTTTTGGTAAAGAGTTTTTAAGTTATGATTTGTTTTCCTCTTTGCTGCAGAATAATTGCATAGGTGAAAGAAACACTAGATACTTCATGGCTTTTCTTCTCTGGTGAGTTTTTGGCTGTTGAATGCTTACATCATAATCCACCCCCTCTGCCCTCTGATCTCAACTCAAGCACTCTTGTATTGGTTTCTAATATAACTGAATATTCTCCATGAGGTTCAGTAGTATGCCGAATGCAATTTTGTTTCACTGTGAGAAATATTGAGTTTTCTAAGAAGTCTGTTAAAATCCAAGTGCTGTCAAGTGGTATCCACTGCTTTTGATACGTTTGAATTGCTTGGATTCCCCACTTAACACTTGTCTTCATTCCGAATGAAAATGAAACAAAGAGATTTTCACTGTGTTTCCTGTGGATTACTTTTATGTTTTCTGCAGGCATTTCCTTCTTTGTGTATATGGAACAGTAGTCGTTGGCTTGATTCTTGCTGGTCGGGTGAAGGAACTCAAACTTATTTATATTCTGACAGGTATACCAGTTTTCTGTTCAAATAAGTTATATTGTCATGGAATGAGTTGTACTATTTGTACTTGAAACACAACTCTGATGTTATTTTGCAGTATATTATGGAGTCGAGAATTCATTCCTTGGTTTAGCGCCATATGTTGTGCAGGTGACTTGCTCATTTTCTTCATCTGGCAACCCTTCATCTTTACATGTTTGGGTGATTGATGTTTATGCAATACCCTGATGCATGTTATGCATACTAGTAGTTATCTGCATTTTATCTGCAAGTATGCTGTAACTCTACTGACTACTGTCTACACTTAATTGGAATTACTCCTACCCTCTGGCTTGTGTTTCCTTACCTTAATGCATTTGAAACTGAAAGTTTCCATGCGGGTCTGTTCCTGGCATTGGAGATATTGAACCTTTACGCCTTCATTTAAGAGGAAATGGTTTTTTTTTTTTGCTAAGCATTTAGCTGCTATTATTATTATTTTGGGTAGGAGATCTCGCTGTTATTTATAATCTGTATAATATTTCCTTTATTTCAGTGAATTGTGCTGCTTTTTTTTTACCTCGCTTATAAAGCCTCATTTATCAGTTGATTATGTGAATCTCATGCGTTCCCTGGTCCTCGATGGTTCTTATAATTGCTGCTTTGCCAGTTACATAATCTGAAGTATACAATATACCTATCTCAATCTGAGCAGCTGTTGCATGAAGTCAAGTCACCATTATTCATTGAATTTCAGCTGCTTCATGACTCCTTTACTTACTAATTTTCTTCGATATACCAGTGGTTGTTGGGCTCCTACAATACACAAATACTTTTACTTGTATTTCTCGTGATTGTTTCTCTGCTAATGGCGGGGTTCTTTGGTTACCATGCTAAACTTTGCCTCACCAATACCACAACAAATGAGGTAATATCTCCCTCCTTCCATCGCTCCCTCTTATGTATTTTTTTTTACGCCTATAAATATGTTGTTTGCAATGTAGAAAAACGGGTAACAGGCCCGCCCTCTGATCTCTTCTTGGGAACACAGACTTTCAAATGGCAGGACTACATGAACTTGAAAATAAGTTTAAATGAAGCAAAAGCAACTGCAGCTCTTAAGCCCAGTGTCAGTGTCAATGGAGTGAGCCACCCCGAGAAAATTCTCAAAGAAAGTAGATGGAAGTCATTTTTCCGAAGAACCCCTTCAGATGAAGTGGGCGTGATAGTCAAGAATAACATCTACGATAAAGGGCTTATACACAATCTTTGTGAAGTCATCTTTCCGTTCTCAACAAGACCGTCGTTCTGGCATTCTAAATCAAAGTCTGGGTGAAAAAGGTTGTGAACTGAATGGCACTTAACTTATTGAATGTGGTCAATCTGAAATGAATGGACTGCTGGTCTGGCTTGGCTTTCCGGGGCAAAAGTTACCTTGCAACCATGTATCATTCCGGGGTCTTTCTTCTTCTTCTTTTATTTTTGCAGGGGTCAAATTTTTGTAGGAAAGGAGTAGTTTTTTTGATGAATTCTCTCTCTCTCTATATATATATTTCCTGTAAAGGGATGACTCTTGTGTTCTAGCAGTAAATGTTTTCGTAGAAGGGGATTTGGTTGTAGAGTTCACCCGTAGGGGGCACCAGACCAAACATTATAGTGTATCTGAGATGGTATTGATTCTAATTCTATGAAGAAGAAGAAGAAGAATGTTCTCGGTTTCTGTAGAGTAGTGTGCGGTGATAGAACCAGAATCTATGTTATCAACTATGAAAAAATTGAAGAGGATAAAGGGGGTTACAGTTTCTGTTCTGACCCTCAAGTCTGAGCGAGGAGCAGAAATCAAAACGCTTATGAAATGAAACTGAATATAATAGTTTTGCGAAATCCATTTTCAAAGTTGGGGATGTAGCTCAAATGGTAGAGCGCTTGCTTTGCATGCGAGAGGTACAGGGTTCGATCCCCTGCATCTCCAAATT
>JAOWBR010182881.1:0-10602 GCA_028571145.1 Dionaea muscipula | reverse complement strand
CCTGTCGGAGCCGCACCGGAGTCACCGGTGCCACTACATAACACAATGCACAATGCTGTTGGAAAAAAAAAAGTTGTTGTTGCAAGAGAGAGAAGAGAGAGAGGGAAGAGAGTTGTTTACTTTATTCCTATATAAATAATTACTTCCAATATTTCTTAATCTAAACCAACTTAGGTTGGCGTAAGTGAGAATCACCAGGTCCTGGGGTCTCATGAAGCCTTAGGTCGCGGGTTCGAAATCTTTTGTGTGCAAACAACCTGAGTTGGCCATGGGCGTACAAGACTTTGCCTTGGCTTTAAGTGGGCCCTATGTAAGCTTCCGGTGGGATTGGTCCCCCAGGAGTAGTCGGGTTCACCGGGACACCTGGGTTATCAAAAAAAAAAAAAAATTTATTTCTTAATCTAAATAATTATTTGGTTCCCACACCTTTCCCTCCTTACAAAAAGTTTTGTCCCTAGAACTTTTGTTTACTTTATATTTCTCGTGCATTTTGTCATATGTTCCCTATGTCGCCATAGATGTAGCGTGGTTTTCCATAGTATCTTTATTTGAGGGATTGAGTGTGGTCCAAATTTTGTTCTGTTTTGTCAATGTTCTAATTGGACCTCAACTTGTAGGGATTTGATGGCCATGGTTTGGTAAATATATTTGAAGCATAGAAACATAGATGCCGAACTGCAGATAATAAAGCTACCACATAAACTGTATTACCAGTGTGTTTTAGAATCTCATTAGTTTCGATGCATCTTAGATGAAGTTTCAACTTTCTTCGCTTTCCAAATCATGACTCTTCTAGTTGGCACACCCATAGAAATATTCTCTTCATAGATTGTATGCTTAGGAAGTTGCCATGGAACTGACAGTGGCGGTACTCCTTCATTATTGTGCTGCTTGTCATATGATGAGGACCATTAATTGGTTTCATTCAAACTACAGTATGCATAGTGTGATAAGAAGTTTGCTTGTTTTTTTCCCAACTTTTCAACTACTTATGCAAAATCTAATGCATGCAAGAAGACCATCTTCTATTTACATAAGTACTTTACCGATAACTTAGTGTTCTTGTCAACCTATATTTAGCATTAACTTGCAGACTCAAAAACCTCTCTTCTGAACGTTTATCCAAGTAGTTTACCTGATAAGTCTGGTATTTCCAGCCCACCAAACAAATCTGGTGCTTTCTGGATATTCCTGAATGCCTCAGCTATTAACAAAACATGAGAAGGAGATGACTACTCATCTGTTTCCGGAAGAAATCGAACTTTTTTGGAATTACACAAGACCTTCATTCTTTTTACTTAGCTGGTCAGAATCATTAATAAACTATTCAAGAGTTAGTAGTTATCAAATCTGTTCATATCTAACAGAAGACTATTGGATCAAATGAAAAATACATTGTACAGAAAATGATGGCTTTTCCTGAATGAAATGAAAATTGGATTTATGTAACAGGAATAAGATTTCCTATTCCTTAACCATATATCATGCAACCTTCCTTTTGTGATTATTTATTGCTTTACCATGTATCTATTTTGGGTTATTATTCAGTAATATGTGATGCGCTGACATTCTTATTGGTGATTCATGCTTCAAGGGAGTTGTTCAGCAATGTTTGTTGTTTACGGTGATTAGCTACTTATGACCTAGTTTCAACTTTATTTGTTTTGTTCTGCATCAGCCATACCACTGGTCACATAAGCTACTACGTCACTGACAAAGAAGAGAGTCCCGTGGTTTTCACAGGCGACACTTTGGTAAGTGTTTCACATTATTGTCGCATTTACTCTCAGCTACACTTTTAACAATTTTTAGTTTTAAATTCTTTGCCAAATCCTAGTAGTCTTGGTTTTCATGCTTGCTTCTCTCTCTTAGTTAGGCTTCTCATCTCATGTAAGCTTGATAATATGCCATGTTTTCTCTTTTCTACGTTTTTTCTCCTTTTGTCAGTTCTTAGATTGATGGAGTGTTTCATTTTTATGTATCGTGCACTCTATAAGTCTGATCTTTGCTTGTAGTTTGTAGCTGGTTGCGGTAAATTTTTTGAGGGTACAGCAGAGCAAATGTATAAGTCTCTTTGTATTACATTGGGTTCATTGCCTAAACCAACACAAGTATACTGTGGTCATGAGGTACGTTTTCAATACCTTTTTTCTTTTCTATAGACGTCCTTCATATTTTGATTTTGGAAGTTTGCTATAACCTTGATTTCAGTTGTAAGGTTTCATTGACTAGGAGACTGCTGTTTGGGTGCAGTTTCTGTCCAAGAAGTTATTGTTTGTCTTAACTATGGCATTGTCAATAACAAGTTGGGGATTTTGTTGTGCGAGAGATGCCATCCTAGTTTCTCCGTGGTTCTCCTTTTCACTGTAATCTTACAGATCATCTTGCTGCAATTATTGAAGTCCAAATATAGTGCAGAAGTATATTGAATATCGTTCTTGCTGTTCTCTTCCTGGGGAAAACCTAATTTTTTTTACTCAATGGCCACAGTACACTGTGAAGAACCTGCAATTTGCTTTGACTGTTGAACCAGAGAATGAAAGGTTGAAAGAGAAGCTATCTTGGGCGCAGCATCAGAGGGAAGCTGATCTACCCACTATTCCGTCAACCATTGAAGAAGAGTTGGAAATAAACCCATTCATGCGGGTTGATTTACCAGAGATTCAGGTAGTACTTCCTTTGATATGCCTTTATTTTTGCTTTTAGAAACTTTTTTGTCTTTTTTTCTTTGTGGTGGGGGTGTGGGGAGGAAAGGGAATGTGACTTGATCTCGTTAGTTTTCATCTAATAGTGATTCTGAAAATAATTTTCAGATGCAAATGGCTGTTCCTTGTTCGTTCTTTTTTGTTGTACAACTCTTTAAGATCTTTCTTCTTGTTAGGACAAGAGGTGTTGAGAGGAATATAAAAAAAATGAGAAGCTCTAACCTCTAAGAGAGAAAATATAGTAATCATGCCGAACTTATTAATTCCTTGATAGAGGAATCTGCTCACTTGTCTTCACGTGATTTAACCTAATATCGCCACTCTTTAGCTTTTCTCTAATAAAATGACGACCAACTTCAATGACTTTGGTTCGTTCATGAAAGATTGGGTTTGACGTGATGTGAATGACTGACTAATTTTTACACCAAGACCAAGTAACTGATATAGATAAACAACATCACTTGTAGCGGGCTACTTTAATCCCCAAAGAAATACTTCAAAGCTTCAAGATCTTTAGTTTAGGAGGGACTCTGAAGAAATCTCTTTAGGAAAGCAATTCTTATACTGTTACTCCTAGTCACAACAATACTGCCCACAAGAACGAGGATACTCCTGGCAATCGAGTACAACAAACAACAATAACAAACACGACCTTTTCTCACTAGGTGGGGTCGGCCATCAGTATCTTAAGGATACATGCATCCAAGATTCGACAAAAATAGTGCGTTGACCATCGCTTATGTAACACGCGTTGCCGGAACCTATTCCACAAAATAGATTTTGGGCTAAAAAAAGTATTATAATGCCATGTAACAATGAAAATAGCAACACAACAATATAACAATACATAAATATATCCAGTGTATGCTACTAACTAATGAAACGATGCATGAAAATATAAAAACCACACCAACCACACCAACATAGGCCACAAACGCGCACACAAACCACAATGTAAAACCCTTAATGAAAGCTTCGTAGACTTGCAACCACTCCTAACTACGTTGGGTCAACCACACTTATATGCACCCCCACTCCATTCGGTGCAAAGTATCATTTCTGGTGAGTTGCAGCATGTCAAGGTCTATAGGGATCATTTCATCCAAGTCTTCTTCAGTCGTCGCTTGTTTCTTCTCCCTTCCAACACGATGGACTCCATCTTTCTAACCGACGCATCCGGCGGTCTCCTTCATACGTGTCCCGCTCAGCGTATACGCCCCCCTCGGTCAACCATCACTGCCACCCCAACCTACCGACGAATCACTTCTCATTTTCTCCCTATGGGCCACTTTACACATCGATCTCAATATACGCATCTCCGTCTCCCTCTGTGTTTGACTCTTTTTTATTGGTCAACATTTAGTTTCATACAGCAAGGCAGTCAAATCGCACTTCTATAAATTTATCCTTCAGCTTTAAAGGAACTTTTCTATCGCACAAAATATCTGAGGCAACTCTCCATTTTTGTCAACTTATCTGAATCCTCTGAGTGACGTCCGCATCATTCTCTTGAACGATTAGGTAAGGACCTCCTCTTTTGTCGGCCTTCTCCTATGTCTATGGTGGCAACTGCTATGATCACTTTGAAGACCATGTTCTAACCACCATCAGCAAATTGTACTAATTTAGACTTCACTGGGTTTTTGCCATTACCATCGCTACCTGTTGATGCCAAGCACCCCTTGAATATTCACTGTAAACCCTCAAATCGCTTTCTCCTTTTCACTTCCTCATTTTGGCATTAATTGGGTCTTTCACCATTTGCGATAATAATTCCACCAATTCGGTAAAAACTCCTCAGAATCTGGTGGAATACTATGAGATCTGGTGATTTTATCTGCACATATGCTGGAGAGATCTCATCAGATCTGGCTGCGACTTCCCAAGATTTCAGCAGGGAAGCAAGTTATCTTCTTCGTTTTTTTCCTCTTTTTTCTTTTGCTTTTCTTGTTACCAGTTCTCCTAGCTTCACCACACACCCACGAGAGTTGTGAACTATTTTCCTCAATTACACTCATAAGCATTCCCCTCTTTTTGGGACCTCTAAAATGTTCTCTCTTTACCCTTCTACCAAATGGGGTCTTACTGAAGAGAATGAGAAAAGGATGAAGAAAAAGATGAACCAACAGGGTTCCAAATGATTATTCTAGAGTAAAGAAAAGATGAACGGACAGGTTTGCGAATGAGTATTCCCGGTGTGCTTGGTTATTTCAGTGACTGGTTTGAATAATGAGATGTAAGTGTTGGGATTGCCAAATTATCACTATTAACCTTTTCTAGATTCTGTTTGTGTCGGTTGATTCACTGATAGGAATGTGGTTGACTCACAGAGATAACATGTGCAACACACTGTTAAAACCAAATATGTCAATGAGAAGAATTTTGATTCGTGCAAAGCTAGATGGTAAAGAAAGAAATACAAGTACCTGTTCAAAGTTTTACTTTGGAGGAGAGGATGCTTGGGTACAGATGCTGAAATGTCGAAAATGTGATCCAGTTGGGGGCAAGGTGGTGGGTGATAAAAGAGCAGGTATAGCTGAAGTAGACTTGAGTGAAATAACTAGAAAATGCATGAACGTTCATTTTCTGAAGATGGATTCACATTGAAATTAGTTGGACTAACTACTGCTTCTTATGATTCAAGTCCGTGGCTTCATCGGGTGGGTGGCAAACCGTCGGGATACCTTTTTTAAGCCTCCTCTCCCCTTCCAATACTCACATGACATCCAACAACCCCTGCATGAGCAGTGATGTTTGATGGACTACGTGAGAAAAATGCAAAACTTAGGTTCTTCAAAGTTCCGTTCAGATTAGAAGATTAAGAGAGATCTGCGGAGAAGAATGGAGAGGTAGGGTAAGAGAGATTATCGGACTATATTTTCCTTTAGCTATTTCCATTCATCTTTGACCAACTAAAAGTAAAACTTTGATGGAGAAAGAATAACAAACCTGACAGGGAGACACCAATACAGTTTACTGTGGGACATTCTTGTTGTCTGATGGTGAGTTCTGTTCTGTTTCAGGCAAAGGTTGGTTGCAAATCTCCTGTTGATGCGTTGAGGAAGATCAGGAATCTCAAAGACAATTGGCGTGGCTGATGAAGATTTGGTTTCTTGGGTTGCATAGTGAAGTTGATGGCTGTATGTGACCTAAAGGTTCTTACTTGTATTGCTTGTGAATACTGAATAGCTGTCGGAAATCACCGACGCTCTGTTTGGATGCACGCGTTGAAGTAGCCTGATGGAAACCGAAAACAAAAGATTAACTGACAGGGTTAAACGCATAGGTGGAGGTTGAAGTTTGATTTTGCATTTAAGTCTTCAACACTGCTCAATTATGTTTGAAAGCATGTGAGTCGGTGGCTTGCGACGATCTCACTGTCTCATTCCTCTTCCTCTACTAATGTATGACAAAAAAAAAAAAAAGTTGGAAATAGTAATCTTAAGTATGAGACAATATGGTCTATGACGCTATTTATTTGATTATTTTAATGATTTATTTTGAACTTGAAGTCTAAATTAACCAAAAAAAAAAAACATTCCGAAATTTTCTGTCAAAATCGAAACGTTGGGATGGCGTGGGAAACGTTGCAACCGACGTGGCAAAAAAAATTTTCATTTTGTTTGGTTTTTCTCCTCTTATGTGGCAGAAAAAATTAAAAAAAAGATAAAATAACCTAAAAAATTCTCAAAAATTATAATTTTTTCTTAAAAAATTTCTTAGAGAAATTGAAAAATTCCGAAAAACGAAAAATCATTATAAAAATTTTTGTTAAAAAGGTAGTATACCATTGTAATTTTTTAGTTAAAATATAATATTTTTTTTACTATAATTTTTTTTATGAAAATGACAATATATTATCATTTTATAATAATAATAATAATAATAATAATAATAAATATATTATACCTCAGTAAGGGTGGGGTGTGTGCGGCGGCGTTTTTTTTTTTTTTGCCCATTTTTACCCTTTCGATAAAAATATACTATTGTTTTAAGTGACTAAAAACGGGACCACCACCGACGACCACTATCGAAGCTCACCACCGAAGACCCCCACCACTGATGACCACCACTGGTGACCATCACCGACGACGACCACAAACCGAAGACCAAAGGCAGTGAAGATTTTGGGGGATTCCGAGGGATTCCGACGAAGGCAAGTTTTTGGGCGATTTTGACTAACGGCAAACCATCGGTGAGCGATTTATTGAGATTAAATCATTTGATAATTGTTAAATTCACTTAATTTCACCACTATCGAAGCTCACCACCGAAGACCCCCACCACTGACGACCACCACCGGTGACCACCACCGACAACGACCACAAACCGACGACCAAAGGCAGTGAAGATTTTGGGGGATTCCGACAAAGGCAAGGTTTTGGACGATTCTTACTAACGGAAAACCATCGGTGAGTGATTTATTGAGATTAAATCATTTGATAATTGTTAAATTCACTTAATTTCAGCATGATTTGTTATGTTTATTTGTTAATTTTGTGGTGTTTATCGTTTGGATGAGTTTTAGTGTAAAAAATTCAATGAAATCCATTAGGGCAAATGTTTTCTCCCTGCCGAAGCTGCCAGCGTCGCCGGCGATTTGCCGGATCTCGGCTGCCATGCGCCGGTGATGCCATGAGTGAAACTTGGTCACCATTAATTATTAGTTAGGTAAAAATTTGATGTAAATAGATGAAAAATGATGTAAATGGAGTAAATGATGGAATTTTGATATAAAGTGATAAAATCATATTAGAAATAGATAAAAAACGAATCTTTGATGAATTATTCAAGATTTCTATTTGAAAGAAGTGTGATTTTGTTTGAATTCCAAGTGTTGGTGCATCCTTGATGTGTTTGATACTTATTTTGGAAACAACGTATAGATGAGGATGTTAGAGATGTTAGCATGAAAGGAATATATTTGTTATCACCTTCCAATCTTTCTACCTCTACATACTTATAAAAAGAAGTATATACCTTCTAATTTTAATTCTATGTTATGCTTTCATATTTGATAGGTTACGATGAGTAGTGATGATCCATCACGTCCTAGGGGCTGGGAGGATATACCTGCACGGACTGCATCCTACTGATGACGGAAGAGGATACTCCACGACGCCGTAGGACCTAGTGGTGCTGGACATGTTGAGGCTGTAGAGGAGGATGTTAGAGATGTTGGGGCTGATGTTGGAGCTGTAGAGGAGGATGTTAGAGACATTGGAGATGTTGGGGTTGTCGGGGCTGATATTGGTGCTGTAGGGGGCGTAGAGGAGGATGTTAGAGATATAGATTTTGGCAAGTATTTTCGAGATGTAGCTGATGAGGGAGATGTAACTGGTGAGGACGGTGGGCGTGGAGGAGGACGTCGATGACGTGGACGTGGATAGGAGGGAGTTGCGCGTGGTGGAGGGCGACATGGATGAGGACGTGTCCGAGGTTGAGGCCGAGGTTGAGTGGGTGGTGGAGATGACGATGAGGTCCCTGAGGTCGTTCCACTTACCGTAGAGCAGTTGACTGCACCTCCGACGGTTCGTTCATTATTGAGGGAGTTATCTACACACGTTTTTAAGTACATTTGGTTAGGTAGTGATACTCCCGGAAAAATCCCAAGAGTAATCACCAAAGTCCCGAGGAACCGGGTCTGAGAGGTCCGGCTCGGGGGAGGAGTGTGTTGTTGAGGAAAGGCGACCACGATGACCTGAAACGGACGAACAAACCCGTCAGAGGGTACCCCGAGGTGTTAGCTCGAGGAAACCGCTCCGATACCTAAGTCAGCAGGTGAGGAAGATGACGGGAGCCCCCTTGCAAGAGGCAGCCTAGCAGGCTTGACCGAGCAAGACAATACTGAGCAAGCACTACCGAGCAGGTAGTACCGGGCAAGCCTTACCGAGCAAGCACAGACTGGGCAGGCAGAGGGGAAAGGGAGCCGAGGGAGCTTGACCGAGCAAGCACTACCGGGCAGGTTACCGAGCAGGCTCCAAGCGGGGAAGGTGTAACACCCGAAACCGGGTGCTACCGGCGATAACCCGTGGAGTGAGCCATGAGTCATTGAAGCCAAAAGAAGTGAAACAAAAATAATAAATCAGACCAATCTCGAGAGAAAGGAACAATCAAGTCATCATGCGGAAGCATCAAACTTTAAAATACAACTACAAGTCCCACCACGGGGAACAATCATCCAAATTGACCCTCAGGTCTAAAACTAAATCAAAGCATCAAACAATATCATGTAGCGGAAAAGAAATAAAATCCTATAAGACCACACCGCTCCCCGCCGCATCCAGCTACAATTCACTGGTCAAAACTACCAAAACGAGCAGGGGTAATATCCATCAGCCATTGCTAGCCGGTGAGATGAAATATGAACAGAATGATAAATGAATAAAACTTGAAACATGCGCTCATAAAGGTCCACAAAAGGAAAATCTCACTATAAAAAAACTGAGAGGAATCACCCTCTAAACTGTAAAACAATTGGGAGGAATAATCCTCCAAAACTAAGAAAGTGATTCAACATTTCATTAAATGACTAGGAGGAATCTCCTCCTAAAGGTACTAAAACATGAAGTATAAATCATCCTTTAAACAACTGAGAGGAGAACCCCTTTTAAATGCTAGAAGCAACCAACAATAATCATTCTTTAAATAACTGAGAGGAAAACCTCCTTTAATTACATCCTTTAAGTATCTGAGAGGAAAACCTCCTTTAAATATCTGAGAGCAAGACCTCCTTTAAGTATCTGAGAGGAAGACCTCCTTTAAGTATCTAAGAGTCTGATAATAAAACGTCTGAGAGGACTCATCCTCTAAATACTAAGACATGGAGCATATAATCAATCATCTGTGAAATCATCGACACAACGGTCGTAAAAAAAATATTTATGAACAAAGGATCCAAAACCAAGCATACTATTACGGTATACATTTACCGTAATTAAATATATCTAAACCTTTATAAAAATACTTAACCTTCAAGTACCATCGATCTGTACAACATCACACCTGAGAAATCATCCGCCAACCGAGACAAGAAGTCCTCTAGCCGAGCACAAGTCGCTCCACGGGCTCACCAACAATCCCTAACAAACAAAGTGAGCAAAAGTCTCAAAATCCTATCATCGGTCAACACGAACAAACAACACCCTACACAACCTCAAACATCTCATTCTATGTCTCGAAGAACCTCAAACACGGTTTAAGGTCGATCCCGACCCTCCTCGGAATAATCCCAAATTGTGAAAAACTCCAAGGAATCAAAAGGGGCTAACGCAGCCAGAAACAGACATCCGTGAGACCTGCAAATGGCCGCAGATGAACCCAGGATGGCTCAGAAACCCCATTACGGACGTTCGTACAGACGTCCGTGAGCCATATGCAGAAAATCTGCAGAAAATCCCACGCACGAAACTAAACCAAAACTCATCCAAACTCGATCCCAAGGCTTCAACCAAGTCTAAAAACATAAAACAACACATACTAAGCCTTCCCAAACCATCTAGCCCATGCCAAACACAAAATCATAATCATGAAAAACCAAATCAAGGCCAAACAACCTCAAACTAAAGGAAAACCAAGATTCACGTGCAAACCCAATGAAAACCCAAACTCAAAAGTTCAAACAAGTCTCAAATGACCTAACAAACCATGCTAAAGCCTTTACTATCAACAAACACAAACAAATCTCAACTTCACATCATGAAAAATCCATCAAAGCTAGCATAACAAGGAAAACCAACCAAAACACGAATCTTACCTCAAAAATCCCCAAAATGATGATGCTCCAAGGTCTCCCAAGGCTTCAAGATGATAACCAATCAAAGAACAAGAAGAATCCAAGCTAAACTTTAAGTGAAATGATGAAGGAGAGCAAGAATCTTCAAGAATCCCCTTCACT
>JAOWBR010182870.1:0-10602 GCA_028571145.1 Dionaea muscipula | reverse complement strand
ATCACATGAGTACCAATCAGATACTGCCGAAACTTGTCAAATGCAAACACGATTGCCAACAGCTCCTTCTCGGATGTAGTGTAGTTCTGTTGAGCAGGATCTAAAGTCTTCCTTTCATAGTAGATAGGCTGAAAAATTTTATCTTTTTCTGTCCAAGCGCCGCCTCCACTACACAATCACTAGCATCGTACATGAGCTCAAAAGGAAGGCTCCAGTCAGGTGTAGTTAGAATGGGGGCGGTGGTTAATTTCCCCTTAAGAAAATTGAAGGTATGCAAGCACTCAACATTAAAATTAAATGGTGCATCTTTCAGAAGTAGCTGAGTGAGGGGCATTGAAATTTTTAAAAAATCTTTGATAAATCTTCTGTAAAATCCTACATGCCCCAGAAATCCCCTCAAAGTCCTGAGGTCGGTTGGCGGTACTAACTTCTCAATCACCTCAACCTTCGCCTTGTCCACCTCAATACCTCGTTGGGAGACTTTGTGCCCAAGCACAATTCCCTCTGTAATCATGAGATGACATTTTTCCCAGTTCAAGACCAAGTTGGTCTTTTCACATCTTTGTAAAATACGGGCTAGGTTGGCTAAACAATCATCAAAGCTTTGCCCTGTAACTAAGAAGTCATCCATAAAAATTTCTAAAATATCTTCCACCATATCGTTGAAGATCGACATCATGTACCGCTGAAAGGTAGCCAATGCATTGCATAATCCGAAAGACATTCGGCGATACGCAAAATTTCCATATGGACAAGTAAAGGTCGTCTTGTCCTGATCTTCTAGGTTGATGGCGATCTGGAAGTATCCGGAGTAGCCATTAAGAAAGCAATAAAAAGCACGACCACTGAGTCTGTCAAGCATTTGATCCATGAAAGGAAGGGGACAGTGATCCTTCCTTGTTGCACTGTTCAATCTCCTGTAATCAATGCAGACTCTTCATCCAGTGACTAGTCTTGTGGGGATCAACTCGTTATTTTCATTCTCAACTACAGTGATCCATCCTTTCTTCGGAATAACTTGCACAGGACTTACCCACTTACTATCAGAGATGGGATAGATTATCCCAAGATCCAACAGCTTGATTACTTCTTTTTTCACCACCTCCTGCATCACTGGGTTAAGGCGACGCTGAGGCTGGGCGACGGTTCTGTGCTCGTCTTCCATCAGAATCTTGTGCATGCATATGGATGGACTGATCCCCTGAATGTCAGCCATCTACCATCCGAAGGCTTTTTTGCGCTGCTTTAGTACATCCAGCAGCTTCTCTACCTCACCTGTAGATAAAGATGAAGAACAAATTAATGGAATGAATTTATTTTTTTTAAGAAAAATATACTTCAGGTGAGGGGGAAGAGGTTTTAACTCTACGTCCTTCGGTGGGATTTCCACAGATGACTTAGGTTGTGGTCCTTTAGTTTCCAAGGGTTGAAACCTTGGCTTAAAAAATGTGTTGGACTGACTCACGAAGTGAGCCTCACCACAACTTTCTTTAAAAAGTTCTGCCACCCCTAGGTCCTCTTCCTCAACTGGGGCGACAGCTCCCTCAATGTTTATTTTTTTAATTTGGTCAACCTCCGCCACATCCTAGCAAATGTTTTTATGTAGGAATGCCTTTACTGGAATGTCTAGGACATCTAGGAAGAAACAAGATGTAGCATTATTGGGATGCTTCATTGCGTCATAAACATTAAAGGTTACCCTTTCTTTCCCTACCCTTAAGATAATGTCCCCCTTTTAAAAATCAATAAGTGTGCGCCCTGTGGCCAGGAATGGGAGCCCTAGAATGAGAGACATATCATGGTCATCCTCTGTTTCGAGGATGATAAAATCAGCAGGGAAAATAAACTTATCAACTTTCACAAAAAAATCCTCCACCACCCCACGTGGCGTCCTAACTGATCTGTCAGCTAATTGTAATGTGACGGTGGTGGGTTTTAATGCATGTTACATGTTCAATGTTTTAAAAACTTTATAGGGCATTAAGTGGATGAAATGAATGATTAAAATGAAATGAAAACCAACAAACAAGTAACTGGACACTACAGACGTGGAGCACGTCTGGTCTCTCATCAAAGAGGTGATGAATATAATCACAGTTGGAATGAGAAAAGAGCAGTCGTGGGAACAAGAATGCAAAGGTGAACCGTCTGTCTCTACAGCTTAACAGATTAAGCACTTTAACAAGTTTGACTATCCTGACTTAGGCAAATGCTGGACTCGGTCAGCAGAACGTAAAACCTAAAAAATCACTTAAGTAATTGACCAAGGATTCGGTCACCTTATATCAACACTAATCAGCCTATGAGAGCAAAGGTTGTCAATCTCTATCTTTACTGATTGCAGTACGAACAAGATTCAAATCAAGAATGAAATGAGTCGAATCAGTGACAAATTGATCAACCCTATGATGCCTAAATTGGAAGCTTTCGCTTACCAAGAAATCTTAGTTGATGATACCCAACTGAAAAAGCATCCAGTTGAAGGCCACAACCAAGTAGTTACACTTCTATCCTTTTTCAATTTAAAAAAGTAAACCAATGATGAATAATTTGTAAACTAATGTAGTCAAAACAAGTTGAAGAAACTTAAATGAAATGGATGTGCAATCTTTGAAGATCAAAGATTCACAAACTACAAAGAACAGTAAAATACTTTACCAAACAAATCAGACGTAGTTGATGAAGAACACTCTGGATTCGGTCACCAGCAAGTGCTTAGGATTTCGCCCAATTTGTCGATACCATCTTTAAGAATTGACTCAAATACCCACTCTCTCGAGTCTAGGTAAAAGAAGCAATAACTGAAGAAGTAGATTGATTGAATTTCGTGAATGAATCAACCAAGAATGCAATTTAGGATCTTCCTTTTCTCGAAATGAGAAATGGCCAAGAAACCGAATGGAGAAAGCAGAAAACTAAATTGAGAGAACAAATTTCATAGACAAAGTTTGATTACAAGCATTCAATCTGTGATGAACTGATTACAATACACTTAGGCCGTTAGAACTATTGATTTCTCAGTTAGAATGGCTCTAAGGTACTCGGAAAAATGAGAGAATAAGAGAATACAAGAATGCTAGGTTGCTTGAATGCTTGGGTGGTTCTACACACACAATTGATACACAACCCTATTTATAGGTTAGCTTCTTAGATTTTGGGTAGTTACAGATCTACGGCTATCAAGGCTTCTCTTAACCTAACGGTTGAGATGACCTTAGATGGTGTGTAAAATATCTGTTGAGATAGTTGAGAAAATTCTTCTTCTAGAAGCTTTTCTATTAAAGATATTTTTATAGCCACACGTGGGAGAATTCTTCTTGCAATGGTTTGTTAAGCAGTTGTATTCTAAGACGTTTCCTTGAAAGCACGTTTGGTTTTACTGAAGTCACGTCTGATCTTCAGACGTGTAGACATTTTGTCTTCCTTGAAGGAGACGTAGAAAGTTATGGTTGAAGTCCTCAAATCTTTGATAGGTCTTTCTCAGTCGTGGAATAAACTTTGATGATCTTCCTTTCTCTAATCATTGAAAAGCTCCGATCCGTGAAATCTTATCTTCTGCTGTCAAAGTCATAGAAAAGATTCATAAGAGATAAGTTGGTTCGTGGTGCCATACAATAACTTATATTCAAAGTAAAGTCTATAGAATGATGTATATGAGAATACCAACGACTGATCTTATGATTATTATCATATTACGTCTGGTATTTAGGACACTCAAACGTGGTTCTAGAGCTGGGTAACTCAGACATAGAAACGTCTAATATGTATCTAGAAACTATAATGGATGTCAGGCTTTGGCCAGAAGTAGACGTGGAATACGTCTGCATACAAAATATGCTAAAATGCAAGAATTATGTATGGAATGTTATGCAACCATGGAATAGGGGTCATGTATGAAATATGAACCACAATGGTGTAAATTAATTATAAAGTCGGTATAATTTATCAACAAATAAATAAAGAAAAATGTACATAAAATGCATCGATCACAGTCCTACATCGCCGTGGAGTAATTGGCGAGGCAACAAGCAGCGACGATGTCCCTTCATTCATCATCTAGACCTCTCACACGGGATGTGCATGATGTCTCCTTCCCACCGGGCCTCAGATTACCCCAATTTAACTAGTATGATGGTTCCACAGATCCAGAGAATCATGTGAGCTGCTTCGAGATTCGGATGCAGCTGTTCAACGTGGATAACACCTTCATGTGTAGAGCCTTTCCTGACACATTCAAGGGTGTTGTCAGACATTGGTATACCTCTTTGGCCCCGCGATCGATCTCACAATTCTTCCAACTGAGGGAAGCCTTCGTAGGATAGTTCGCCAGCTCCAGCACTTTCACTCGGGCCGCCCCTAGTCTGTTTGCCATCAAGAAATGACCCGATGAATCGTTGAGAGACTTTATGTCTCTCTTTAACAGGGCATATATCCAGATCCTCGGACTCGGTGGGGAGGTGGCCATGGTCGCCATTACGACATGGCTATACCCTGGTGCCTTTTTAGATGATCTGATCCTCCGACAACCGAGAGATTTTGGAGAGTTGTTGCAGAAAGCTCGTAGCTACATGACACTTGAAGACTAGAATAGAGCTCGTGCTACGTTTGACTACACGACTTCAAGCGGCAGGGAACCGAAGAAGGAGGCTAGGAATGAGGACCCGAAGAGGTATAACCATTGAGAGAAGAAGCCATTCAGACGTGACTTCCGACCTTGAATATTTGACGCTCCGAGGAAGGACATTCCACCATTAGTAGGGAATGAGACTAGAGTCTCCATTCCTCAGAACCCCCAGCCTCTCCGGACGGTGGCGCCAATTCAGACATTGCGACTCCCAAAAACGCAGACAAGACCAGCTAGGTGGTGCACCTATCACAAGGTCCTCGACCATGCGATAGAAGAATGCCAAGTACTCAAGTGCCGAAGGGACGCAAAGAATCAGCAGGGGAATCAGCAGTTCCGATGACCTCCCGTGGATAACGTCAAGCCGCCTCCTTAGGCCAAGACGGATCACAACAAGAGCCCTGATCCTAGCAGCAAGTGGCCTAGGATTGGGGACAAGAGGTTGGTAGTGATCAACGTCATCCATGGCGGCACTTCATGTGGCAGGGATAGCAACAGAGGGAGGAAGTGATATGTTTGAGGGGGGCGAGTGGATTCTATTGCCGTCAGTTCTAGGGAAATCATGGACTTTCAGGATGTGCCTTTGATTTTCACCAAAGAGGAAGAGGCTGAGGTGAAGTACCCTCATCAGGAACAATCCTGGTGACCACCATGATCAGACATGCCCAGATTCGAAAGATTTTGGTTGACAATGGCAGTTCAGCGGACATCCTCTACTTCAATACCTACAAGCGGTTGATAACAACACTTGGCCTGAGGCATGATGTACTCTTCCCAATCTTGACCCTACTCTCGGGGTTCACAGGGCACTCAACAAGGGTAATGGGAAAATTCACTCTTCCCTTGACTATGGGAGATACAGAGGTGCGAAACACTCTGGATGTGAAATGGCTCGTGGTAGATCTCCCTTCTGCTTACAATGTCATCCTTGGCCATCCCACACATATCCGGATGAAAGCAGCCATTTCGTCATATCATTTGATGCTAAAATTTTCGGTGAGAAGGAAGGTTAGCAAAATGTTTGGGGATCAGGAGGCTTCTAGAGGAAGAGGAAGAGACTCGAGGAGGTATCCACTGTGTAGAGGGTTTGCTTGAGGAAAGGGCTCAGCAAGTCGAGCCTCTAGAGGAGATCTTTTTTATAGAGGGCGATTCACGGTCTGCTGTGCAAATTGGGACCATGCTATAGCCGGACTCACGATAGCAGTTGGTCAATTTTCTAAGGAATAGCCGTGATGTGTTTGCTCTGTCGCCATAAAAAATGATAGGGTTGGATAGAAATGTAATTGAACACGCCCTGAGCACCGACCCTACAATTAGACCTATCAAGCAAAAACACAGAACACTTGGTTCAGAGAGGAACGAAGCGGTGCAGTAACTCTTGGTACCTGGGATCTTCCGAGAGGTTCAATGCCCTGAATGGTTAGCCAATCTGGTGCTAGTGAAGAAGTCGAATGGGAGTTGGAGAATATGCATAGATTTCACAAACCTGAACAAGGCCTACCCGAAAGATAGTTATCCTCTCCCAAACATCGATGCCCTTGTTGATGCCACGTTAGGACATGAAATTTTGAGCTTTATGGATGCCTTTTCGGGTTGTCATCAGATCTGCATGAAGAAGGAAGACGAGGAAAAGACATCATTCATTATACACAATGGCACGTACTGCTACAGGAAGATGTCCTTTGGCTTGAAGAACGCCGAGACTACCTATCAGTGATTGGTAAATAAGATGTTTAAGCCAGTGATCGGAAAGAGCATGGAGGTCTACGTAGACGATATGTTAGTTAAAAGCATCACGGAGAATGAGCATGTGGCGACTCTAGAAAATGCATTTTCTATTCTTCGGAAGTACTCCATAAAGCTTAACCGGAAGAAATGTACCTTTGGAGTGACTTCTAGAAAGTTTTTAGGATTCGTTGTAACACAGAGAGGAATCGAGGCCAACCTTGAGAAGATCCGAGCCATCATTGACATGGCGTCTCCTCGGATTATCAAAGAAGTCCAGCAATTGATCGGTAAACTTGCCACCCTCAGCCAATTTCTGAGTCGATCAGCCGAGAAAAATGTTCATTTCTTCAAAGTGTTGCGAAATCCAAAGAATTTTAAAAAGACCGCCGAATCTCAAGAAGCCTTTGATATCCTGAAAGCCCACCTTGCTTCTCCACCTCTACTTACCAAGCTAATAAAAGATGAAACATTGTACCTCTATCTGGTCGTGTCCGACTTTTCCGTTAGCTCGGTGCTTATCAGAGAAGAAAATAAGATCCAAAGATCGGTGTACTACATGAGCGAGATGTTGAAGGGAGTAGAAGATAGATATCTCAATGCAGAGAAGTTGGCTTTTGCCCTGGTAACTGTCACAAGGCGTCTGAAGCCTTACTTCCTTGCTCATCCCATAGTAGTCCTTACTGACCAGCCTTTGAGATAGATCTTGCATAGGCCAGAGACTTCCAGCAGACTTGTAAAGTGGTCAGTAGAGATGTGGCAGTATCAGATTGACTTTCAACCTAGACCAGCAGTCATGGGACTGTCCCTGATAGATTTCATTATCGAATGTGCTGAGTTTGCGCTTCTACCGAGACCATCTTCTTGTTGGACTCTGCACATCGATGGCTCACCAGGAAGATAGGGAGGAGGAGCAGGCTTGGTGCTGACCAGCCCTGATGAGGTCGAGATTGAGTATGCCCTGCATTTTGAGTTTCCAGTAACGAACAATGAGACAGAGTATGAGGCTCTGATTTCTGGGTTGAGGATAGCTGCGGAATTGGAGGTCTGCGCATCCTACAGATTCTTAGTGTTTCTCAACTTGTTGTAAACCAGATGAACGACAGCTATGCAACAGAGAAACATGCCATGATATATTAAATTTAAAAAGTTGGTCGATGACTTGATAAAGAAGTTTGAGAAGGTTGAGATCCTTCATATTCCCATATCATACAACGCCAAAGCTTATGCACTTTCAAAGTTAACATGGGCCCATTTTTCAGAACTTGGTCAAATAGTATTCATGGAAAGAGTACAGAGGAGTAGCCTTGACTCGACCATATAACTTTTGATTATGGATCCCGAGGCTTTAACCTGGATGACCCCGATTATGCGATATTTAGAATATGCAACCTTGCCAGCTGAGAGAGATCAAGCTAAGAATCTCAGGATTAAGGATGCAAAATTTCGACTGATTAATGAAATCCTGTACAAGCAGCTGTATCAACACCCATGTGCCAGGTGTCTGACGGAGCAAAAGGCTTAGTATGTCATGGAGGAAATTCACGAAGGTGCATGTGGGAGTCATCAAGGAGAGTCCACTTTGGCTAAGAATATCCGAAGGCAAGCGTACTTTTGGCCTAAACTAGAGGAGACAACCGAAGAGTTTGTTCGAAAGTGTGCAACCTATCAGAAGTATGCCAGAAAACAGAATCGTCCCTCCACACCACTCGCTTCCATCACTAGTGCTTGGCCGTTCGCGATGTGGGGTATCGACATCGAAGAGCTATATCCAGTGGCTCCCGGAGAAAAGAAATTCTTGATCGTGGCAGTGGATTACTTCACCAAGTGGGTGGAAGCAGAACCGACAGCACGCATCACAGGAGTAGAAATAGAATTCTTCCTCTGGAAAAGCATCATTTATCGATTCGGTGTTCCCAAAGCTGTAATCACTGATAATGACACACAGTTTGAAGGTCAAAAGTTTGAAGGCTTGTGCCGGGAGTATGAGATTGAGCATCGGTATGCCTCACTAGCGTATCCATAGAGCAATGGATAAGTGGAGGTGACGAATAGCACACTGCAGGATGGACTGAAGACAAGAGTGGGCAAGGCCAAAGGAAATTGGGTGACTGAGTTGTTGATAATTTTGTGGGCCTACCGGACAACTCCTCGAGTTGTAACTGGTAAAAACCCCTTTTTCTGGCCTTTGGAGTAGAAGAATATGTTGTTCCCATGGAAATTGGCATGCATTCATTCAGAATCGACCACTTCCAGAGAATGAGCCCGAAATCAGGAATTGTCTGGATGCCTTAGAAGAAAGAAGAGAGCAAGCGGCGCTCCGTGTGGTGGTATATCAGCAGAGAATGGCCCGATACTACAATGCCAGAGTCACGAATTGCAACTTGAGAGTGGGGGATCTAGTGCTCTGTGATGCCAAGTTTGAAGTTGTAGAAGCTTCGTCTAGTAAGTTGGCACATAATTGGGAAGGACCTTACGAAGTCATCGAAAAAGTTCAACCTGGTACCTACAAACTCAGAACTATAGACGGACGAGACAACTCCCGAACTTGGAATCTAAAGCATCTTCGAAAATATTTCCAGTAGTATAGCTCCTTCTTATACATTATTTCCTTTTTATATTGCCTTTCTATACATTTATGCTTCGCTGATTTTTAATAAAAATATGGGATTGACTTAACCGCCGGAGCGGTCCCCCGAAGTTAAACACCTTGGGACCCCGCTGACGAGTTTGCTACTTAGCACAGATTCCAAAGCATGTAGAATTAACTATCCGTGTAATAACGCGGCCCACTGGACCGGGTTATTTTTCTTTTTCTTCCTTTTGGACCAGACAAGCCTCATTGATTTATTATCTCTAATCTTTTCCCCTTTACTTTATTTCAGCTTTTACTCACATTTTAGATTGACGTATTACGAAATTTTTCTTAAACCGATTATTTTAATTCATCACTCTTTATTATTAACATTATTAATTGTTACCTATTATTTTACTTGTTATTATTTCTTTTGGGTTAGAGATAACCGACTTTGATACATTTTAGATATATCATTATAATTTATTTTGTTGTTATGAACTATACCACTTTTTTTATCATTAATTAGTTATTATCTAAACTTTTTCTAACTATGTATTATTTTGTGCTAATATTTTGATTAGCAATCTGATAACCACATACCCATATATTCTATTTGATATATCCACTATTTTATCTATGATTTTAAAATTAGATTTTTGATATATCTTATTTATATCCCTTTATTTATCCCTAAAGTTATTTAAGCCCCATCATCTTCTTTGTTTCCCTCCAACTTCACACCATCATCATCACCGTGAACCCTCTCCATCATCAACCCACACACAGCCCTCTTCATCTTCATTATCATCTCTTTCTCTCTTTCGTTTCTTTTCTTCATCAACCGAGGACCACCAACATGCCCTCTCTGTCAAACGCGGGCCACCACCTTGCCCACACCATCACCACGCCGAGGAAGAGGAGGGCAATGCCAACCCATCACCACCTACTCGCCGACAACTAGGCAAGGAGAGGGGCTGCCCGCACTACTCCTTCACCATCGCAAGAAGAGGGTGTCGACCACCGCCTGCTCGCTGCACCTGCATTACCGGCCACCTTTCACCCATCGCCAGTCGAGCCTGCCACCTTTCCCATCGCCGACCGACCACCAACCGAGACCTCCCAGCCATCACCCACCCCCCTTCTGCATTGCTGATCACTAAGAGAAGAACCATCATCGCCGGTTGCCAAGGCACTCACCCCCTCTGCCAACGCTGATAGTAGCCACCTCCTGTCCACACGTTGCTGCCCGCGTCGATCACCACCGAGGCAAGAGGAGATCAATGTCGTGTTCGGTCCCTTGGTCGTGTTCTTGATTCCTATAGCAACGTTTCTTAACCATCGTGGTAACCCGATTATTTTTGGTATTATAAGTGCGCATGATATTTTGTGTTGTTGTCATGGGTTGTTTAAGCACATGAAATCTAGGTTTGGGTTCATTCTTTGGGATGGAGATTAAGATGGGTGGATTTGGTACATTAAAGTGGTCATGTGCATGGGGATTACTTCATTTTCACGATGAGGCATACATGGAAAGTTTGGGTCATCGTAAATAATTAAAGCACATTCGATATATATGTACATCTTTACATACATACATATATACATACATACATATATATATATATATATGGATTAGCATGAGATCGGTATCATTAATGGGGCTTTGGGTACATGT
>JAOWBR010182859.1:0-10602 GCA_028571145.1 Dionaea muscipula | reverse complement strand
AAATCACCGTTACGTTCGGTTTAATTTAAATGCGGGTTAGATTAACCGGAGATAAAGTCTCGCATTATTTTATCCTGCTTGGTCCCCGGGGTTGCCTATGTCGTGTCGCGATCCGCCTAAAGATATAATGATTTAATGATAGTTTTTCTATTATTATAGTTCATTTTAAAAGAAGGTGACCAGGTATTATTTCTAACTACTGGTGAAATTAAAATCCTAGACACGAGGTCAAACCCTAGAAGAGCGAAAGGTCGGCTAACCCTAATCCTCTCCTCCTCCACTCGGCCGCCACCTCCATCTTCCCTCTCCTTTACCGCCGGCGGCAGCAGCTGTGCACGGCGGCCTCACCCCGGAGCAGGCGCGGCAGCGCAGTAGCAGCAAGGGATGACAGCCCGCCCTTGTTCCTCCTTCTCGGGCGAGCGCAGCGGCAACAGCAGCGCGCAGGTAGCGGCAGCGTGTCGGCAATCTTCTCCTCATCGTCGGCGGCAATAAATCAAGAAATCGATACCGGGGTTTTCACCTCGTTTGTAAATTTTGATTTAATTTATCGCAAACCTATTTAACGCATGATTCACGCATTAGGGTTGTGCTCTAACGGCTTAGAATTGCCGTGGTTGTTTGTGTGAGATTTGCATACGTTAACTATTCTGCTGGCATGTTTTCGTCGATGGTATATTGCATGTTTATCATCCTTGTATTGTTTGATTTTAAGTGCATGCAAACTGTTCGATGATTTGCCTGTGAGAGTGCAGATGTGCAGCTCGACACGGGCGTGTCGCTCAGACACGGCCATGTCGCCCTTGGCTGGACACGGGTGTGTCAACGTGACACGGCCGTGTCGATCCCCTGGTTCGAGTATTTTGTTGCTCGACTCGGCCGGGCTACTTTAGCTCGGTCGTGGCCGACCCTAATATGTGTTTGGGTGCTTTTAATTACATTATTACAAGGTTAGTCATCGAGAAAATTTTTATTATTCACCGTATGCACCGAACTAGATCTGCACGCTTCTGCCGGGGCTCCGTTCGCCCGGGGCTCCCTTCATGGCCAAGGTCACTCTACTCCGAATGTAATCCCCGGACTTTCACTCAAACTCATCAGAGTGTAAACTCATTCTCTACTCTTTTCTTTTGTTCATGACACCTCACCAAGTCCACACTCAAATCATAATCATACAAGCTACGAGGATTCATGCAGCACAATCAATAAATAAGAGAAATCATAGCATGAATCTAATTAATCAAGGAGTGTGGACAATCAAATAATAACACAGAGCATGAACTGTGTACTAAGGCAAAGTGAGGAATGAAGAAAATCAAGGTTTCAAGGAAAAGAGAAGAGGATGGAAGGGAATGTGTACACCTCTTATCTGAAATGCTAAGTCCCAAAAGTCAAGCAATCACCAAGTCACGGGACTCCGTACACAATCACGTCCTCGCCTAAAACCAAACACGATGAGAAAATCACCAACATCGCCTAACCAATGCTATGTCATGAAAACATGTCAATGAAATCCTTAAATAAACTCCCTAGAATGCCTAAGAGTCATGCATGGAAGATTGGGGATCGAAACGTGAAGCTTTGAAGTCAAAGTGGCCAAACAGTGGCCTGGGGACGTCCCCCACTGTGTGAATTCCAATTGGAATTTGCAATAAAAAGAAAAGTGTCATGTGTGGACGTCCACCACTCACCATCACAAAATCCACATGGGTGGACGTCCTCAAGGACGTCCACTTTACGGGATTTTCTGCATGTTACATCTGGAAAATCCCGGGTCCGGTTAAGGCTTAGAATCTTCCAAAGGTAGACATCCAAGTTTCGATGTCAATCGGGTGAGTGTGGCTTCGGTTGACTCGGGGGAGAAGAGGAGATTCGGTCGATAACTCCGGTTCGCTCAGGAATACCTGAAACAGAAGGAACAGCCCCGTCAAATAGTACCCCGAGGAGTGAGCCCGGGGAAACCGCTCCGACGCTCAAGTCAGCAAGTGAAGAAGGAGATCGGGGCTCCGGAATACCGGAGAACTGAGTGGGGCCGGGCAAGGACTTCTGGGCCGGGCATGACAACAAGGGTAGTGATGCTCTGCTCCGCTCGGGAAATGAAGGGAAAGACGACCGAGATGCGTTAACACATACCTTAAGGGTACGGGGGTATTTATAGGCAACCGGGGTGGGTATGCAATGTCCTATATTCCCCTCCCCCCTACTTGGGTCAAGTGGCCGAGCTGGGCAGGGAGACCGAGCTGGGTTAGACTCCTTGCTCTGGTTTGGTCATTCGGCAATCGTCGTCCTATCCACGCGTCTTCCTGGGATAATCCACCTATAATATCAGTCTCCCAACTTTGGAGTGCGAATGTAGTTCGGACTGTGAAGTTACAATCATAGTGGACAAGATGTTTGCTGAATCGAGCGGTTTCCTGATGAAATGGATGTCACTGTTGATGATCCTGGTGGCCGAGACGGGGGCACCGATCCGAGCCGGGCGTTTACACCCCCCAGACTTTGCCTATAAATATGCCCTCGTCTCTGTGTGTGAGCCTACGAAAAGTCAACTCTCTAAGCCTCCGAGACGGGTACTCGAGCCGAGTAGAGCTCAAGTACCTCAATCTTCAAGAATGTTGTTCCTCCTGTGGATGCTGGATGCCCGAGTGGAACGAACATGACCGAGCCGGGCCGAGTGGGGTTCAGACTGACCCTGAGTCGAGCCCGGTCACAGCTGAGGAAGAAGTTTTACTTCTTCCCTGGACTTCTGAATGGATACCCCTATCCATATCCTCCGAGGGTAGGGTTGTTGTGGTGTGTGGGCTGAGTTGGGAGCCCATCGTCATTCACCCGATGGCTCAAAGAAGGGTTGTCGCCGATCTTCCTCCCTGAAAAAAGTACAAAAGAGGTAAAAGAGAAGGCCCAATCGAGCTCATCATCTTATCCTCTTCTGATGACGACCACCACGAGATGGATGAGGATGAGCCATTAGCTCCAATGGCTGACTTTTTGGCACCCATAGAGGTGCCGACGATGGTGGCTACTCCTGGTCATGCTCTGGACATCCGGCCCGGGGTAGCAACTGTTGCGCTGTGGAGGATCCCCCTGAGGATGATCAGGGAGCTCCACTAGGGGGTGCTCCTGTCCCAGTTGATGCCAAGGATCACGGAATCCCTCCTATGGTGGATGCACCCATGGAGGATCCGCCGATGTGGGGCGATGATCTTCTTGTTCCTCTCCCCGAACCGGAAGTTGGGGAACTCAGTGATCCTTCGGGTGATTTTACTTTTAGCTCCGGTAGTGGATCAAACACTGTATAGCTTGTCCTCCTCTACCGTTTTGTAAGAGCTTCTAGGATCACACATGTATCTTCTCTTGACATAGCGTTGTAACACCTTTGAAATCAATGAGAATCAACATTCTTCATATCTTTATGTCTTGCGTACTTTGTATCTTCTTTACTTCTTACTCCATGCTAGTAAATATAACTTCATGTATGACTTTTCATACCAATGTGTGTTTTCCGCTGTCGGACTTGACGTCCGTGGGTATTACCCGAGCCGGGACAGGCGAGTCGGGTGAGGTGCCCTACTGCCTATAAATAGCAGTCCCCCGCCCGTCTTCTTCCTATCCTCTTTCCCTTGTTGCGCCAGAGCTCTATCACCGAGCCCAGTCGTCCGAGCCGGGTAGAGCACGCAACACATCGAGCCGAGTAGGGCCCTCCGAGGCGGGTAGAGTACAAACAAAGAGTATCTCTCTTTCTTCTCTCTCAACTCCTTCTGAGATGTATTTAGCTATTCCCGAGCCGAGTGTTCAAGGCGAGGGTTCATCCCTACCTAACCCGGCTCGGAAGATAGTAGCACGAAACCGTGCACGGGCTAAGACTACTTCGTCTCTCCCGAGTGGTCCAATGCACTCATCCAAACTTCAAGTCTCGAACTTAGAGTCCATTCCATCCTCCTATCAGTGTCAAGCCTATCAATTCCTTCCTCTGTCTTCTACTGAGCGTCCCTATGATCCGAAAGACGGGGCTATGCCTATTTATATAGACAGCCTCAAATTCGGTCTTCGTCTTCTTCTTTGCTCGTACTATCAACAAATTTTGGATATCTTTAGCCTTCACGCTTCTCAGCTTGTTCCTAACTCCTGGGGTCTCATAGCAGCATTTGGGAGTTTGTGCAATCTTCTTAAGTACCCGGCCATCGCTCGAGTCTTCTGCTTTTTCTATACCTTGAGGATAGTTGATAAGTCCGAGAGTCGCGGGTTTTATAACTTCGGCGCTCGTCGAAACAAGTCTATCCTCAAGGGTTTGTTGAACAAGGTAGACAACTACCATGAGAGATGGTGCTGGGTGTCGGGTCCTGGTATCTAAGATAACCCTTCATGGAGTTAACCCCTTTCAAATGTAACTATCGAATTGAATGACGACGAGTTTGAGCTGTCAAACAGACTCGATGCTCATAAGAAGAAGGGAACCACTTGGGAAACCCAACAGCTAATAGGTCCTGACTGTCTTAAGGAAGCAGGCCTAATCTTAGATGTCGAACCCCTTCAATCTTTCGCACCTCACCCTCCTTCTGAAAACCGTCAAGCTTCCTCCAACTCTTCTTCTGCTCCTGGTTCCACGTCCGGTTCCTCCTCCGATGCGTCTGGTTCTGCTTTTGGGTTGATCGACATCACGGGATCCGATTCTAATAACAAATCGGAGTCCTCTGGCTCCCTTCAGTCCTTCAAAGGATATTCCCCTCCTTCCTCCCCCCTGGGTCCTACTTTGAGGAGCAAATCGTCAGTTAGGGTGGAGGATGCGCCTAATGGTGAGGAGCATGTTGGAAAAGATAAACCCGGTGATCCTTTAATGGTGGGATCCCAGGATGTCTTAACTGCTACCTCATCTGAATCTGGGAGTCTCCATGGTTGATCTTTCAGGTGTTATCTTCTTTTTATAGTGCTCGTAAACATCTGCTAACCCTTGACTTCCTGTTACTTATTGCAGTGGTGAAGCCAAAGGGTATCAAGCTTTCTGCTAAGTCACCTGCTGCGGGCGATAAGAGAAAAACGCTTGACGATGCCTCTGCCCGTCAAGCCGAGAAGAGGAAGAAGCCTGATGACAAGGAACCTCCTACTGCAATTAAAGCTACAGTAAAAGACCCTAAGGCCATGCACTGGTATGCCGCACAAGAATCTCCAAGCAAGAGGAGGACGTATACAAGGAAGAGAAAATCTCCCTCTTCCCCTCCAAAGAAGGTTCCCCTTCAACGGTTCGGGAGCATGTATCGCCCACACTCTTCTACCACCCGAGCGAGTTCCAGTATGCACTTCTCTCCATCCCCTACGTTGATCAACATGCTTGATAACAAGCATGGGGTGATGGACTCCGAGGACAACGCTTTGGCCGTTTGCCATGCAGTGACTACTTTCTCCAAGTCTGATCTTAACCACTACCGTACAGAGGGAAGAGATTATCAGAAGGAGTGGATATTCAAGGATTCGAAGATCCAGGCTGCTCGGGTAACATCTTCAGGCCCTTAAAGGACCTATCTTCTTGTTACACTATCTTTGAGTTTTGACCGTCATCTTTGTTGTCAGCTCTTCGTCACTTTAGAGAGTAAGCAGCAAATGCATGAAGACCTCCTTAGGCGTTGCGCCTCAAAGGAGAAAGATCTTCATGATTACGAGGAGTGCTGAATAGAAGCTCAGGAGGAACTCCGTCTTCTCAAGGCATTCGTGGAGGAGGACAAGAAAAAGAAGAAAGAACTCGAGGGCTTACTTCAACGAGCCCGGTCAGATGCTAAAGTGAGTCAGCAGCGTGAGAGAACTCTGGAGAGGAGTCTAGCCATAGTTGAGCAACAAGTCAAGAAGCTTCAGGGACATCTTCAGGACTCCATTGACCAACAAAAGGCGGCAAAGTGGGATCAATGGATGGAAGCATGGCTTGGTACCGAAGCGGGACAAAAGTGGCTCATGGACAGTGACCGCATGTCTCTCGCTAGCGGTTATCGATCCACCCTTCAAGTGCTAGAGGCCAAACTCCCAGTGAATACACGGGAGGAGCTATGGGCCGGCTTCTCAGAGTTTGCTGACAACGGCTTTTATCCAGATGGAGAGGCCCACTACATGGCCGAGGAGGAGGAGAGAGAGCAGGTACCAGAAGACGCTCTAGGCCTAGCTGGGTATGATCCTGTCTCTTCTCCTTCACTTCCTTCTCCGGGTCGAGCTTTACGTGATGTTTTTGATATCAGCCCCCAAAGTGGCGTTGTTGATGACATAGATGAGATGACGGCTCGCCTGGAGAGATCACTTATGAGTGACGACCCTCAGGTTGGGGAGCAAGAGCCTGGCGAGATTCTTCCGGTTCACCCTCCAACTCAAGAACAAGGGTCGAATGCCGATGCTCAAGAGGGGGGTCGTGATGGCGGAGCTGTTATTGAAGCTGCTGGAGAAGGTGTCACCGAAACAATTCTTAGCGGTGTCGACGTCCAAATAATGGCGTCGAAGTAGGACGATAGATTGCGGGCGTTGTGCCCCATTTTAGGCTTCAACAGTCTCCTTTTTGAAATACAATTGAAGCCATTTTTTATAGATTCTTCAAACTTCTTCTTTTGCATCCCTTTGTTAGGGAGATTCAGGTGTCCGTTCCTTTGTCCAGGTCATGTCTGGCGGGGAAATGGGACCAGACTTTTGCTTGTAGTTCTTTCTCTTTGGTAATGAAATTCAGCAACTCTTCTTTCGTTCATAGTTTTGTGTTTGTCCCGCCTCTTGTCATTCATATGCCTAGTTAAATTACTAAGGCATTCTGGTTATCTTGCTTGTAGACCGTGGTTAGGTCAACATGACACAGCTCAATGGCCGAACGTCGTTGCCAAACTTCACCGGACGGCTCAATGGCCGATCGTCATTGTCAAACTTCAAAGGGGGCGGCTTAATGGCCGATCGTCATCCTTAAACTTCAAAGGGGGCGGCTCAATGGCCGATCGTCATCGTCAAACTTCAAAGGGGGTGGCTCAATGGCCGATTGTCATTGTTAATGGTCTTCCAGACGTTAAGCCTTCCCTAATATTTGTCAGGATAAGCTTGCGTCGTGTTGTTCTGGAATAAATCTTCATTAGCTTGGTCTCCTCGGGTCATTTAAGATAGACTCGTATACACGTAGTCTTCTCGGGATGCCCGAGGTAGATCCGTTCGGGTTCTGCTCGTAATGTGCATTGCTTGGGTTATACCCAAAGCTTCTTCAGTCTTCATGTGTCGATCGAGATATACTCGTGTCACCTCCAAGACCTGACATATGGCTCAAGGACAAATCGTTAGTCTCTGATTCTCCATTCTACATTATTGTTGAATTAGAGTAATGTCTTTCATTCAAATGAGACAAATACTAATCAATTAGTGAAAATGTTCGAATATATAACCATAAATCTACACATATCGCATGAAGTAAACTCTTGTCATTCCAAAACTTCAAAAAATATGTGTTGCTCGAGACAAATTCCACGTCATGTCGCTCGGGAAGGACCCACGTCATGGTGATGGGAAAGATGAGAGCAGATCCGCGTCATGCCGCTCGGGATAAACCCGCGTCATGCCGATCGGAACAACGAGAACAGATCCGTGTCATGCCGCTCGAGATAAACCCGCCTCATGCCGATTGGAACAACGACAACAGATCCGCGTCATGCCGCTCAGGATAAACCCGCGTCATGCCGATCGGAATAATGAGAACAGATCCACGTCATGCCGCTCGGGATAAACTCGCGTCATGTCGATCGGAACAACGAGAACAAATCTGGGTCATGCCGCTCGGAATAAACTCGCACCATGTCGAACGAAACAATGAGAACAAATCCGCGTCATGCCGCTCGGGATATACCCGCGTTATGCCGATCGGAACAAGGAGAACCCAATGTCAACCACCGAACTCCTCGGGACAAACCCGACGTCAATCTTCCAAGGTGTCAGTAAATGATCAGCAAATATCCAAGTAAAAAGTAAAATAACATCTTACTTCCCTTTTGGGAATCTTTAGAAGTTCAGTAATTGAGATATTTATTGGCTCCTTCGCATCCTGAAGCAGAATTAGTTAACTTGATATCATGGGACCTGTGCTGAGGTAAAAAAGGCGTCAGTGGGGTCCCAAGGGGGTTTCCCTTGGGGGACCACTCCGACGGTCAAGTCAGTCCCAGATTTTATTGAAATCAAACAAATATATACATATTAGAAGTTCAGAAAATCAAAATGGAGATTACATAGCGTTAAGACGCAGAAAGTGCGCCCAACGCATTCCTAATTTTTGCTAAAATGTTTATATTTAGGTCCTAAGTGCACATGTTTATAATGTATTCTATTTATATCGTGCAATGCTGCGTTACGTGTTTTCCACATTAAATTTTGATTTTACAGGTTGAACTACGGGCCGGGACGATAATGGGTTAATATTCCATGCACACCAATGCAAGCCTGAAGGCTCAGAAACGCAGCTAGACTGCTTGGAATGATGTTAAATGCAGCGTACAGGGCTGTGGACACGGCCAGGCTCATTTTATGCTCGTCACGGCCGGGACTATCTGTCACGCCCGTGACGAGGTTCTGTACGCTGCCTATTTATTTCTACAATCTGCAGATCGAGGTCTCCCTTCCACTTTTTAACCTAGCAGCCTACAGACATGTCTGTAGATCCAAGAAGGTGATGCTCACCCTCGGGAGAAAGGTGCAGCGACTACGGCATCCATCTATTCATCCTCGGTGGGACACATACACCGGCGAGGCGCGGTAAAGTTGCTATCTTTTATGCCATTTCTTGGATTTGTAAAAGGACGGTTGATGCGATGGATTGTCTAGTCTAGGGATTGGATTCGTGCAATACATTGTGAACCTGATTAAGTTTTCTTCATTGATCTTTTATCAGTTTCTTTCGTTGTCTGTTTGCTTGTGCCGTTCGTGACAAACGGATATGATAGATTAAGTTTTGATGATGCATGGAATTTGATTGATTGAGTTAATGTATAGATGTTTAGGTTTTTCTTGATTAGTATATAAGTTGCCCATAACAACTTAAGCAGGTTAAGTTTTGAAGATCCAGCGTAGATGTTCCAGCTGAGCTGTTCCAGTTGAGTAGATCCAGCTTTGAGGACCCAGCAGAGAAGATCCAGTTGAATTGTTCCAGCCAAGTTGTTCCAGTTGAGGCATGATCCAACTGACATAGTTCTAGTGGAGTAGATCTAGCTGAGGTTGATCAAGTCTACAGAAGATGCAGTTAAGATGTTCCAGTTGAGGCATGATCCAGCTAACATAGTTCCAATGGAGTAGATCCAGCTAAGGTTGATCAAGTCTACAGTAGATACAGTTGAGATGTTCCAGTTGAGGAAGTTCCAATCGAGTAGTTCCACTTGAGTAGAGCCAATCTACAATTGTTCTAGTTGAGGAAGTTCCAGTCGAGAGTAGATCAAGTCTACAGTAGATCCATCCGAGGAAGTTCCAGTTGATAGTAGACCCAGTCTAGAGAAGATCCAGTTGAGTAGATTCAATGAACAGTACATCCAGTAGACATTGACCTAGTTGATATGTAGAAGCAGTCTACAGTGATCCAGTTGAGTATGCATACAGTTGACAGTGAATCCTGCTGAGACTGAACTAGTGAACAGTAAATCCAGTTGACACAAGACCAGCTGAGACTGAGGTAGCCTAGGGTTTGCAAAACCTAGGGTTTTTGAAGCCGAAGTTAAAGAAGCATGCCACGTGTCTAAAAAGAAGTGTTTTACAGAAACAAAGGCTGGACAAATATTAAATTCAATAATTCAAATTTAATATTGATGATTGGTGATATACGTAGAAAAAAACATGCCACGTAGCATCCACGTGGATGACTAATATAAGAGGCACGTGAACAAAGGGTCCGAGATTGGATTGTTCAGTCATTCCCGAGCTACGGTCAAACCTCGGTCAAACCCAGGTCAAACCCGGGTCAACCTCGTTCAAACACGACCGACCGCCCGCGCCAATATTGTCGAGCTCTCCATGAGCACCCAGGTACTGACCGTTCGTCAATCGAAGCTCCAACGAGCCCAAACGAGCTTTATGAAGATCCGGTGGCAAAACCGTAATTCTCCAACTTCTTCCCCTATAAATAGGTTCTTACCCCCTCATTTGGAGAGAGGGGCACTTCCTTGGCCAAGCTTGCTTGACCTCATGTCTCTGCTAAGCCCTTGGTTTGCTCCACGCCTACCTCGCGAATGCTAGGCTACGTGCCTAGCTCCCCTCGGGGACGCTAGGCCACGTGCCTAGCTCCCCTCGCGGACGCTGGGCCACGTGCCTAACTCCCCTCGTGGATGCTAGGCCACCCACCGATCTCAGCACCTCCTCATGAGGGTAGCCCCTCGCCGATCTCAACACCTCATGAGGGTGGCCCCCCGCCGATCGCAGCATCTCCTAAGGGTGGCCCCCCGCCGATCTCAGCACCTCCTTAGGAGGGTAGCCGCCCGCCGATCTCAACCCCTCATGAGGGTGGCCCCCCGTCGATCGCAGCATCTCCTAAGGGTGGCCCCCCGCCGATCTCAGCATCTCCTGAGGGTGGCCCCCTGCTAATCTCAGCATCTCATGATGGTGGCCTCCCGCAGATCTCAGCATCTCATGAGG